>LBNU01009618.1:146977-168792 GCA_014162995.1 Artemisia annua
CAACAATTATTTCAAACTTTACAACGAAAATACCAACGAAATATTGAAAACAAATTGGAAACAAGATTTTATTGGTTAACGTTGCAAATCTGTAGCAATTATTTTGTAAATTGCAAGCGGATTGAAATGAAATATTAAAAATAAATAAAAAAGAAATTATGATCATGTTTCACTGCAAAACGGTAGCAATTATACAAAAAGTTGCAACGATTTTGCAACGAAAACAAATAATATTTTCTTCTATGATTTCTTACATATTTTGTTTCAAATCCCTAAAGATTTTGCAATGGATTTGCAATGGATTAGTAAATATAAATTAAAATTAAATTATTATAGTTATTCAGTTGCAAATTCATAACAATTATTTAAAATTTTGCAACGATTTTGCAACGGAAGCCAATAATAGCTTCTTTTATATATTTTTTTAATACTCCGTTGCAAATCCGTTATAAATTTCTAATAAATTTGACAGATTTGCAACGGAATATTTAAAAATAACTATAAAAGAAATTACTTTAGTTTTTGCAACGAATTTGCAACGGGTTTCTGTGTCATTGCTAATCTGTTGAAAATATGTTGCAAACCTGTTGCATATTTGCAACGGAAAATTTCGGTTGCAAATTTCCGTAGCATTTGCATAGTTTTGTAGTAGTGTGGCCTGGGTGACCTTGACGGGAAATCACAGAAAATCACAAAAAGACTTTCGAGGAAAAGAGTAAATAGTTTTAAGTTTTATAAACAAGTATTGCCCTAAAAATGCCGGTTGCTACAAGATCGTTCCCGTGATGAGTCCAAAGCAGGACGAAACCGATAAATCTCTATGATATGCAAGACGGATGGTTGATCTTTATCGGATTAGACGTCACGCTAGGTCAAAGAAATGACTCCCTGATACTATGGCTTAAACCAACTTTAGATTTTTCAACAAAAGACAGATAAATAATATTGATAACACCAAACAAATTAAAGTTGTGCAAATTCAATTCATGTATGCTAACACGTTAAAATATGAGTTATACAGGTTTTCAACAAGTATAATGTAAAGTTTTAGCTCAAAACAATCAACTAAATCCAACAGGTTAAATAATGTTCAAAGTTTACTTGTATATTTTTCTAGTTATACATAAATCTCTACCTAATCTTCATTGGCTTATAATTTCTATGTGGTCAAGATGGTGGGTCACATGGGTTATAATTTCATGTAGGTGGTTGATGGTGCATACTTACGGGAAAATGGGTGCACTTTTGCCCGACATAAACCAACCTAAGCTTAAGCTGGTCTCTAAAGCCCGGGGTTCGTGGATAACTCTTTACCAACTCTTATTAGTCATTACCACTTACAATATTCTAAGTACATGTAATAATTAGCGACGTCCCGTCTTGCCTTCAAAAACGAGGGACAACTGGACAACATGAGGTCCGCAAGAGATTTTTATGTTACAACGAGGCTAACTAGGCCATAAACTGTAGACTTAAACGAATATCTAGTGAAAACTATGTATTGATATTTGTTTCCTTTTGTGTGCCTTATACGAATGGTGAACGAGAGAGTATGGAACTTAATCGATGACATGAATACAGTTTAGCTAGTTTCATAGCTTAATAGAACTTGCATTATGTATCTAGCTTAGCGGGGACGCAGCGTAAGAGGAAATATCATGTATTCAAATCATATCTCGTGTTCTTTTATTGATGGTGTTCTCTCCATATCGATCATAAGACCGGTCACTGATGGCCGCCAACTGATTGATTTCCCCCTATACCTTAAGACATAAGCGTATTCTTAGGCCATAACTATGAATGCGAATTACGAAACCATATACATATAAATATTGTTATACACCTAAGATTCAAAACTCCAAGTAAAAAATAAATAGAAGAAGTCAAATGTTTGACAAAATAGATTGCTTGAAAGCAAAGGGAAGACTCATTGGAAGAATGGTCGGCACACAAATCTTGCCTCTTCATCCCTAATTCCACGCACATATTCATGGTATTGTGTGTTTTCTATATTTTGTTTAACCATGATTATGTAAAATCTATATATTATTCAATTCGATCAGTCGAATAAACAAATAAAATTGTTCTGCTCACGCTTTCAAGATACATATTGAGTCTTACGTAGATAGTAGACCTGGGTTTCCATTCAGTATGCACATGCACAATACAAATTGTTATGGATTAATGGGTGCTGTTCATTTTGCTATCTTAATGCATAATTAGAATAATGTATTTGGTAATCCGTATCTAAATCAAAAGCATGTACTTGAAATGAATAACATGCACCTAAAGAAATACAACAACATGAAAGAACCATAATTAAACCATATATGATTATATAACTGACGTTGAAAAAATGTACAGCCAAGTAGAGACCGAAACAAAAATGCTCGTAGAGAAGAGAAAAGTACAGTATTTTCTTAATTCGTGGAGGTTGAATGGTATCAGTTATTATATACTCCGTATATATTGAACAATAAATTATTTTTGGTAAATTTTGAGGCATAAAATTTCGGAGCCTCTGTTCTTGCATACCAAAATCATAACTAAGTCAATTTTTATAATGAATGCATATAAATTTAGTGGTTTTAATATACTTTTGTGTTATGAGATATTGTGATCCGTGAATCTTTACAACTAATACACATATAATTAGATCTCGTACCGCTAAGTTTTACCCGTTATAACAATTTTGCTGATATTTTGCAATTACAAAATCATTCTTGGGTCAAAAATACATCAAGCATTGACCGTAAAATCTGATCAAAAGATAAAAGTTGACTGCACACTAGCAAAGACAACAACTCCATTAATTAGCAAAAAGAGTTTTTTTCAAAGACATAGAAACAAAAACAAAACCGAAGTAAACCAAATTTGCATAATATTATAAGTAGTTTTATAAGCTCTAATCATGACTACGTACCACTATATTTAGAAGCCATTTGTCTCAACCTTTCATTTTGCATTATGCATGTATTTCTCGAGCAAAGCCAAGATTATTTATCAAAATCACACGCTCCACTTTCTGATCTCAAGTCTTAATTAACTTTCACCTCTCACTCTCCCCATGCTCTCATTTCCAATCTTCCCCCTCTACCTTCCGCTATGGTAGTCCGAGTTCTTCCACGCTTACGTGCAACTCTCCTTCGATTTACTCTCGTCCTCCTCTTATGCTTAACCATCATCACTATATTAAACGAACCACCATCTGTTATCGGCAAAGAGAATATCCAACAACAACATCACCTTTCATATTCATTGGCTCGTCGTAACTTAAGCATCAAGAAAGCATTACCATCACCAGTGAAATTCAATTTTTCACAATACATTTCTAGGCGTAACCACTACAAGAAAACCAAGACATTGTCGTATGAGATTGATCCACGATATGGTGTCGAGATGCACCTTGTACCAACGGGTCCAAACCCGTTGCACCATTGAGGTTTCTTTGAAGATTTCCAAATTTTGTACTTCTTTGTGTGGTTATTACTTGAGAATATTCAGAAAGTTTAATAGTAATGTCATATTAATTTGCATTGATTCTTACATATTTTCTATTCTATTCCTAACATGAAACTGCAAACTTTAAATTTTTAGAAAGAAAAACAAATGGCAATTGATATTGATGCAGGGTTTTCATTTTCTTTTTTAGTTGAAACAGATCGATCATAATCTGTATATGTAGATAGAAAATGTACGTATCTACGTATATATGGCATGCATGTATATAACTCTTAATCTTAACAAAAGAACCAATTATTTCTTTCGAATTGTGCGTGCAACATATTAACAAAAGAAAAAGTAAATTTTAGAAATCATAAGCTAGTTAGTACCCACATTGTAAACTAGATTCAGGGACGATGGCAAATAGAGCAACCAAAATATATATGTAATAAAAACGTGAGTCTTCTATTTTTGTAAGTCTTCCAACTTTTTAAGATCCCAAATATTGAATTTTCTAGCGTCATGCTTTTTTTTTTTTTAAATGATTGTTTAAGAGGGTAACTTATTGTTATTTAGGTTTCGTCATATTGTTGAAGGCATGTATAAGCTAGTGTTTAATTTATTATCAACTAGTTCTTCATTCTTTAAGTTACCGCAATAAATTATATTGCAAACACTGTAAAAATAATAATAAACGTTGAATAATGCTGGTTTAGTGGAACATCGCATCCAAAGAGGATGCCCTGATAAAATCCTCGACGAGGAATAGAACGGGTTTGGGCAAACATCTCGCCCCCAACGTGGCGTCCCGAAAAGGACTCCGTTGGGGATCGGGGCGGGTTTTGCTAACTGGATATGAGTAGCCACCAAAGACCCTTCCTGTTGCCATTCCTAATGTCTAAATGCATGTAGATGCTCCGTTTTCGAGTACGGAGAAAAAAAGATAAGAGAATTAGGACAAAGAAAACCAGGGGAAAAAAGATTGAATTGATTTAGGGGATATTTGTGTAAGCTATTTTGAGCATATTATGTGATTTCGGCTTATGCTCATAAGCTCATTCTTTTAGAACTTATTTTTCAAACTTAATGACATTATATAAATTTATTATGTTATAATATGCTTGTATTAGCTAATAGTTTCAAAATAAGTCGAAAAAATCAGGTTTATGAAACATAACTCAAAACCAAATAAACTTGTGAGCTTAAACAAATACCAACTTACTAGTACTTTCTGTGATAAAAGGAAACGAATATTTTACAATTTGCGTTAATACCACTTTTTTCAATTTAACAGAAACATTTGAAATTTTTTAATTTTCTTCTCTATTTTAGTCTTTGTAGTTAAAGTTAGAGGGGTGGGTATGATGAGTAAGGAAACTTACTCATTCGGGCTCCACCGGGTGCCACATCATGTTAACAAACCTCCCCTTACAACCCTTCTTCACTCACAAATAACTACAACTTACTCATTTGGGCCCACCACTTACAACTTTATTTTTTTTACTCACAACTAAATTTATTTGGGCCCACTCAAACGTTCCTTTTGTCAGTCCAATGCCTCGTCGTGCAGGTGAGTAAGGGGAAGATGGCGAGGCACGAGTAGGGGAGGTGGGTGTGGTGGCGAGGCACGAGCAAGATCCAGCTCAGCTTTGGCGAGCTACGAGTAATCGATACCCACCCCTCTTAGAGAAACACGAGTTCTTTTTATCAATTCTTTATTTTATTTGAGCCTTTTCCTTTCTCTTAAAAAGAAATATTTGAGATAATATTGAAGTCTTCGTTTAAGAATTATGCTACTAAAATCTCTATTTCTATCTCTACTATATGTAAAGCATCTAAAACTTTTATTTTTAGAATAATTAAAATTTTTAAGCTTGCATACTTGCTATTGTTAGAAGTTCTTTTTTAAAAAGAAAATAAATATTCAATTTGATACAAGTAATAATTATTCATTATAACTATTGTTTGTAATTGTGCATATTAACTTGAACATTAAAATTTTGTTTTGTTTTGTTTTTTTTTTTTTTGAACACACATTAAAATTTATGTTAAAACAATGTAAATGCAAATTTGTAACAACCCAAGTCTATAGTAATAGTCAATGAGCTCTTAACTACATGTATGTATAATGATCATTCAATCTTTGAAATTCAATTTTTAAATAAATATTTATATAATTGTCACTACAATAATCTAAAAGTAAAAGGATTAGAAAATTTACAACCTATTATCTCATGGACGATTTTACTTAGCCATGATTATGGTATAAACATTAAACATGGTGTATTAATAAGTTTCACGTAATTTACGAGACAAAAATTAGTACAGTTAGTGATTTTAATATATATTTTGTATCGAGTTACATCCACTACAACAAGCTTTGTCTATTAAGACTCCCAAAAAGGTCCTATTACAACACTTAATGGGACTTTTGAGTTAATAGGACCAATTTAAATGTGTCATATAGGAGAGGGTTGTAATAGATGTTTAGGACACTTTTGAGTGTCCTAAGAAGTACTATCTTTTCTGAACTAATTTTGTGGTCCCGTAATGCATTATACGTAACACAAAGTGACTCCTCTATATAGTACAATATAGGACTCTCCATTGTGTCACAATATCCATGTACCTAATTGTCACATTTGGGGACATAAATGAGCGTCCTAAAAGACTACAATACACGTCCTAAGAGACTACAATACACGACACTCTGGTGTCACAAAATCTATGCACGCGATGTTGCATTAAATAACATAAATGGGCGTCCGAAGAGACTATAATATATGACACTCTATGGTGTCATAATCTCCATGTACCCATCATTTATAGGTGACATTTTGCCCAAAACCATTTTACTATAACCAACTATAAAAGCAAAGATATCATTATGATTCATGGGAATAGATCTAGTGAGAAGAAAATTTGAAACGAGAAGAATGAGAAGTAATTAGAGCCACATGTTTCAATTGAGGGGGAGAAATTTAAGGGGAGATGCATCTATGTTTGTTGGTGCATCTGAAATGTGCGGTTGTGGTTTCTTCTCACCTTTCTCATTTTAATTTTATTTCTCATTTGATCCATACTCTATACAAAGGGAATAGATCTAGTGAGAAGAAAATTTGAAATGAGAAGAATGAGAAGTAATTAGAGCCACATATTTCAATTGAGGGGGAGAAATTTAAGGGGAGATGCATCAGTCACAAAAAATAATTCTATACTTGACCATAATTAAAATAACAATAATAAGTTAAGCAATAATATGGAAAATCCTATGAAATAAGAAGATTATCATTATTCGCCTGTCGAAGTCTTCTAACATATTCTTGCCTCATGATCTGAATCCACCTATGGTTCGTCAACTGTACCAGGCAAACAAAATCTTGTACTTCTTGTGCCAAAATACTAGGAACAAACGCCGATGCTTTAATCCTTTCCATCATCTTCCACCAAAGGCTGCATATAAAAGGTTAAAATGGTAAGGCATAAAAAATCATTAATAGAGAAAAACTGAATTACAATATTAGGCTATTAGCTTGAAGACACCATTCACGAGGTTAAGGCAAAAAAATTACACCAAAACGGTGGCAAACATAACAAAGACATAAAAGTTAACAAATCATTATTGGGTTATTTTTACATATATACAATTTAATAATAGCACGACTGAATAATAACTACAAACCATATAATCGTACTTTATATGTAATTAGAAAAAAAAAAGTGATTACCGTTGTGATGTCGTTAATAAACTAAAGAATAGTACGCACCTTCCTTTTCATGCGATCCGGATTGGGTATACAGTGATGGTTTATAACAAATTAACAAGGTGCTGTCGTACGTGTGGGCTACAATTATGTGATGACAGTTGGCAGAACGATATGTGAGATAAGATCATAAGAATATGTAACACTTGTGATGGAGATGACCAGATTGAAAATAAAAAGGATAGAGATTTGTGATAAGTGGAATTTGGGATATCCGGATATTACGAGATTGAATAGAATAATAATGGGGATGACGGTTTATAAATGGAGAATGTGGAGAATGTGGTGGATCTAGTTTTAGTTTTTGGAGGGAGTCCGAATTTAGGATTGGGAGGGCAGCGGGAAACGAATTAATGAGTGGGAGGTAATTATTTAGAACATATGAAACCATCACAAAAGAATAATAAGGTTAAAGCTTTTTAGATATCCCTATTAAAATTAACTAGAAGAGTACCCGTCCATAGCAATGGAATTTTATAGCGGCGTACAGTTTTAGTTATAAAAAATAGTTTATGTTATAAACGAAAAATAATTAAAGTTTGAGGATTTGAGGATTAAACATAATGTTTTGAAACCCGGTTCGATCTGGGTGGTTCATCCGGTTGAACCGTTCCGGTTGAAAAACAGGTCAATTTAAACAGGGATAACCCGAAAAAACGGGTCGAATTAAACCGAGTCAACCGGCCGGGTTTGAAGCGTCCCGGGTCAACCCGGTTTTCGATGTGTATTAATTGTTTCCTTTTGAAACATATGTTTCAACGTTTCCTTTTTTTAGTTTCAACATTTCCTTTATTGTGATGTTTTAAGTTTTTTCTTACCTAATATAAATTTTTCAACATTTCACTTATTGGCTTTTTCATTTTTTCACATTGACCATTTTTCTTTTATATGTAGTATAGATAATACTAGTGCTCTCTCCATAACAAAATAATTGTCCAGTTTTGACTTTTTGAAGTTTTTTCCAACTTTGACCTTAAATATTCTGTTTATGTTATATAATACTTGATAAATTATGCTAATGAAATGAGTATCGGTGTCAATAATCTATAGAAATATGTATATGTGTAGATCGAAAGTTTTCCTTCCTTAGCAGTAAAGTTCTCATAACTTGTTATTGCATCACTTTGCTTAGTATGGGCACCATCCTTAGTAGTTTCACAGCTGTCAATGTTCATCAGATTATCATTCGGGATACTGGGAATCAGAAGATCTGTAGCAAGATCATCAGCTTCAATCAATTTCTTTTCACCGGCTGAATATTCACACGGATATTTTACGTAAGGTTGTGTTTCACCAGTTGTACCCATGTTTGGTGGACAGGGTCTGAGAAGCAAGAGGCTACTTGCCAATATATTAACCAGAAATAAATTTTTCATTGGGTATAGTTTTCACGGTATAAGACTGCTGTTTGTTAATTGAGCTAATTTCCAATGCTTCTTTAGACATGATGAATGTATATCTTAAGTGAACGTTTAGATTTAGTTATGGTTTGAAACTAATTGATTCTCAAGTTGAAATTATCAACAAAGGTGTTGAGAAATTAATTGATGTGCAAGGGTATTTGAGTCTTTTATAAAAAATCACAAAACTTGCATAACACTGTAGAACTCGATTAAAAATATCATTTTAATCGAATTATAGTCGAGTTTTGACTTTTAATCGAGAGTTGACCTTGATTAGAATTGCTTTTAATCGAGTTTGGCTTTGATCGGTACTTTAATCGAGTTCTAATCAAATACCAAATAGTATTTATTCAATCTTACAACTTTTGAATAGTGTTTTGTTATATAACTTGTTCCTAATCAAGTTCTAATTGATTTATGATTGTTTTAGTGATATTTAGGTAATCAAGTTTTAATCCCTTTGCTATGATAGCAAATGTAATTCCCAGTTATGTAAGATTACATTACATATTCAAGAAGCAAAGTTTATTATTAGTCAAGTTCTAGCCGAGTTCAAAACTCGGAGTGTGAAATACAAACAGCTAACGTAATAACAATCTGATAAATGAATCAATCGATGATGCATACAATTTTTTTCACTGACATTCTCTCTCACACACAAAAAATTTATGTCACGTCTCCTAATGATTGGTATTTATACATAACTAATCATTGCTGACTTGTGACTTATTACAAAATAGGTCCCGAGACTTCTAAACTGTGATAATACCCCTGTTATACTTTGTGGACTAATGTTTTCATTTGTAATTCCTAACACTTTGTAGTCTTTCAAATTTCATTTATGTATACCTGGTGAGAAGGATTTTTAGTATCATAGTATAACATGTCTGGATGTACTCCACGCGTTATATTAAGGACTATTTAGTTTCTTCAATCTTTGCTTACTCAAACATACAAAAGCGTCATATGTGCTAATGTAATATGTAATTGGACCTATGTATCAAGTTTCCTGTGAAATAGGACCCTAACAAATAAAAGTCCTATAAAACTTAATGTAATAGGACTTTGTTGTCAAGTGTCCTATTTGCTTTCATTGTAATAGGACCTCTACAAACAAGTGTCCTATAAAACTAAATGTAATAGGACATACAAGCGAAGTGTTCTATTAGGATATATCATAATGAGACTCTAACAAATAAAGGTCCTAAAAGTATGTTGTAAAAGGACCAACTTATCAAGTATATTATTAGCTTGATCATAAGAAGACTAAAAAACCTATGCGTCCTTAAAAATATATTATTAGGACTCCGAGTAAAAAAGGGTCCAAAGGAAAGGTCCTAATAGCCTAGTTTTTTTTTGTAGTGATCTCTTATTTTTTTTTAATTAAAAAATTGCATAAATCTATCTTCATGATAAGTTGCATAATATAATCAAGTATATTCATTCACTTTTACGTCATAAATAAAAGACCCATCAATATCCCTTTATAGCTGCAATCAACAATTACCATTGTCAACAACCACCACTGACTTTTTCTTCTTTACAATTACTATATATCAGCGCCAATTATTCTTGCTTTCTGTTTTTTTATGCCATCATCGCAACATTACACGGGTACCATGCTAGTATAATATAAAAGGTACACATTTGGAATTGATCATGAAAAGGTTATAAACGATCACAGGAATACCGCAATTAGCTTACGTACATCATGGCCAAAAGTTTGACCTCCACCCTCCTTGAGCTATTTGAAAAAATCAAACCTCTTCCCTTTTTTCTGTGTAGATCATGGCGAGCAATATTATTAAATAATTGGTATTGAACTTGTGAATCCTAGGCTCCTGGCTACTACTTTAATCTGGATACACTCTAGGTACGTATACATAATTGATGAGGTATAATTTTGTAATGTTTCTAAGGGTCATTTAGCCTCTAATTGCATACACTTTGAATTGTTTATTGCCATAAAATGTTCTTGTTTGAGTTTTAGGTACTTGGGAGAGCAAACGTTGGATATCTACAAGTTTTGGGTTCGACTGGATACGAAAAATTTCACCTTCATGACCGGCAACCGCAACGTGGTCACCAAAAGTGCCTAGAAAGTGCAAAAATAAATGATTTTGTGATGGCTTAGTGTGTGAGACGGCTTGGCTGACGTAGTCACAACCTACAAGATGACGCCGTCACACTATGGCGGTGCAAATTTTAACCGTAATCGACGGCAAGCTGACTGATCGAGGCAAACCAAGCTAGTGAAAGCAAGAACCTCGGGTCGTAGTCCCAACGAGGGTTGAAATTGATCTTGTCGCTNAATTAAAACAAACCAAAGTGAAAAATAAAGTAGAAAGGAAAATCTTTTTGGTTTTTATAAGTTTATAAAAGAAAAGAGAAAATATTTTTGGCTTTTATAGGTTTTATAATTTTTAGTTGTTTTTATGTTTAAGAAAAGCGTTAACTTCTAAAAGAAGGTTCTTCAAAACACAAGTCTCGAACGACGAATGACTTAATCTTTTCAACCGCTCCCCGGCAGCGGCGCCAAAAAGTGATCGAGGCAAACCAAGCTAGTGAAAGCAAGAACCTCGGGTCGTAGTCCCAACGAGGGTTGAAATTGATCTTGTCGCTCGAGTCGTGAGTTATGTGAGATGAATGGGTTTAAAAGATGTGATATGGATTTAGTTATACTACAAAAGATTGTTAAAAAACTTAAATGAAATGAAGAACGAGGATAAAAGAAATAAGTTGAACGATCAAAGGAAACATCAAGTTACGTGATACGTAAAAGAAATGAAATAAGAAAGAAATAAAGAAAACGTTTTTGGGGTTTAGATTTAATTGATAAAAGAAAAGTAAAGTAAATGTTTAAAAGATAATAAAACTATTGAAAAGAAAAATAAACTAAGTTAAAAATATTTAAAGAAAATTCGACAGAGTAACGGTAAGAAATTAATTAAAGAAAACTCCACTCGATAAACGATGGAGTGTAAATAAGCCTAGCTCGGCTTGAGAAATAAACGAGACACGACACAAAAAGTAAGACTCAGAAAACTAAAATTGAAAGTTACACTAAGACTCCATACTCGAAATAACTAGGACTCAAAAGAAAAACCATACTCGCAGAAAATAAAAACCAAACTCGCAAGACCCCTTAGACCAAACTCGCTAACTTGAGTGATCCATACTCGCAAACAAATAGAGTTGCCAAGATTGATACTCGCAACAAAGGGATTGCTTACTCGCAATAAAATTGATACTCGCAATAATAAAAAAAAAGATACTCGCTACGATTCTTAGACCATACTCGCTAAACTCTAGAATGATACTCGCAAAGACTTGAAATGTGATACTCGCTATACATTTTGGACCATACTCGCAATAACACACACCATACTCGCAAATACCTAGGCTTACTCGCAAAGACAAAAGAAAAACATACTCGCAGAAACTGAAATGGTACTCGCTAAACCCTAAACTTATCTACCAAACTCGCAAAAACCTAATTCAGAACCTGTAAACTTTTTTAACGTGACTAATATTATAGAACTTGATAAATACTTATGTAAACGTAATGAAAAGCTAGTTTTAGATACCAAATAAGTTGCTAATAAGCCACGACTCAAATTTAAGCCCTAAACCATTTCACAAAACCATTCGACTTCAAGGTTTCATGCAAAGGTGGTGGGTTTTATAAACGCTTGTAAAGATTAATAAGACACTAAATAAGCTTAAAGAGATTGAAAGATGTAAAAGAAAGATTAAAAATGAAGAGACAAAATAAGCTAGGAAAGATTATTGACATCCAAAAAAACTTGCATAAAAATAAACTTACACTAATACATGAAAAATAAACTAAGACTCACTAAAACTAGACTAGACTACTTGTGCAAAATGAAGACTAGGGGTGGGTATTTAAGGTTTCCATGGTGGATTCCTTTTACATCTAGCCCCCTTAACTCTATTTGTTCATGAAAGTAACACATAAACTTTCATTACACTACTAAACGACTTCTAAAAAGTAAACTTAAGTCCTTGTAATCTTGAGGAATATGTTAACGAGTCTTCAAAAAGTCTTCAATGATATAAAAGTGACCACTTGCTCGAGTTTGGGAAGCTTATACATGATAATCATCTTTAATCTTCGATTAAGTATCTCTTTCATATTCACGAGCCTTTAAGTAATGAAAACATCGTCACGGGCTTTACTTGAGTAAATTTCATCTTTGACTCGGCTTCTTGACTCTTTTCCAAATCTCGTGCTCGTTTAGGGCTTTTTGGTTGGTTTTCATGCCATTTATGCAATATCCTTTCCTGCACAGTCACAAACACAAAAACACTATATCTTTGGCGTTTCACGTTAGTTTTTGGTCTTTTACACACTTAAACTAAGGTCAAAAGTATGTGTAAAATAGCACACATCAAAATCCCCCAGACTAAGGTATTGCGTGTCCTCACGCAATGTAATCACGTCACGCCTTAAAGATAAATAATTTCACACCTCTCTTTACTAACTTTGAAAAGTAGCAAAACGTTCAAAAGAGATACGAAATCATTTATTCCCTAAAACGCCCCGGTTTTCCATTTTATTCCATATGCTACTTATATTATACTACTTTAGCTTATGACGGTGTGCTTGACTTTCATTATCTTTCAATAACGATTAAGGGTCATAGAGTAAGAACACGATTCATAGAAAAGTGACCGATTGGATAAAATTCATCGTCCCTGATTTTTCACAAGCTCCCAAACTAAGCGTAAAAACGGATCATTGTTTAATTACAAGTTAGATGCCAACGCTACTCATGGAAGTTACTCGTGTACCGCTTGCTCCCATTTTCCTATTTTTGTATCTCATTATTTTATTTTTGTGAGAGAAATGAATTTCTTCATAAGCATCTCGTTTCATAGTTTTTAGTCCGATAAAGATACCAAATTCATACGCTAAGTAGTTATCGATCTTCTCTTAAGAAGGTTTGCAAGAGAAATGTGGTCCACATCAAGGATATTGGATACATACAAAGACTTTGGAATACATCAAAAATAGACATAAGTTGGCGAGTACATTTCACGTGCACCTCATGCGTCCGATCTAGGATCGTAACATGCACCTCACGCGCGACCAACTTTAGTCTTAACACTAGAACTCATGATCCATAAATCTTCAACATACATCCTTATTCTTTCTTTTCTTTTTCTTTTTCTTTTCTTGATACTTTTTTTTTTATTTTTTTCTTTCTTTTTCTTGCCTTAGTAACTTCTCAACTCCGAACCTTCACGGTTTCAGTCCAAGACCTACCGCCAACTGCTAGGGTTGGAATCTAGGATCCAAGGTCCGATCTCAATCCGAAGTTTTAAAGCACCTTAGCTCTTACATAACAACGGGCTTTTGGGTAGCTCCGAAACCACATGCGTACTACGCTTATACAACGATATACAATACAACTTCAACTGACGTGTATCCATGATGTGTACCCAATTTCCCAAGCAAAGATTCTCTCAAGAAGATAAAGAACTACTCATCGGCTAAACCTAACATCCTTAATTATTTTGCACATATATGGGGTGAAGCAATTTTTGTGGGAACAAAAAGTCATGAGTACCCTTCGATGAGCTTTAAAGAGATCCAACTACTCTATGCTTAGCATCTAGCTTCTAAAGAAACTCTATCATTTCACGTTCTCCGCAAATTTAAAATCTCAAATAATGAGATCCGCGAATGCTTAGCCATAATCATTTTTAAAGATTATATTGGTTAAGGGAGACAAGCTAGGGCTCAACACGCCCGGATCAAGTCAAAATTTTTATTCTCACTCTTACCTAGTAGGAAAGTCAAACGCGGTGTCAAAACTTTTATTCTATTTTTGCATAGTTTTTAATTTTCCTCATTTTTTCTTTGGAATTTTTCAAAATTTTTCAATTTTTTGTGGTTTTTTGTGGAAAAAAACGGGGTTGCGTAAGTAAACGACAAAGGTGAAAGTGCTAGGTCAATCAAATCGAAGATTCACCCCCCCAGACTAAAGGTAAACATTGTCCTCAATGTTTTCAAGGTAAGGGTAATCCTAACAATAAATCTAAGGCCGTTTATTAAGTATGCCAAAGATACCATTAGTCGATAAGATTTTGGATATAGGATTTCCAAGCAAGCATCAAGACATGGGACTCGAGTGGAGATGAGACGATCTACGAGCACGAGAGTCATCATGAATTGGAGAAATCCTGCACAAACACAAAAAACCAAGCAAACACAAGATTGGAAGAGGTCACCCTCCTCTCGTTACTTATTAGATAATAAAATAAAAATAAAAGGATAAGCATGGGGTGCCTCCCACGAAGCGCTTGTTTAGTAACGAGTCGTATAGCTTAGACTCGCCCCGAATTTACTTGTCCTTGGGGGAGCAAATGAAACACATATTTGACACAAAAGAAGGAATGCCTGGATCAAAAACAACATCTTCACTCGCGAAGGAGTGTAAAACAAGAGAAGTCACAAAAATCACGGGAGGTTGGGTGGGGTTCAAGTAAAATAAATTTTTGTGAAAAAATTTTCCCTCTCCCGGATCAAGAATAGTGTCCTCATTCCCCGTGTCAAACGGTAGCAAAGATTTTGTTTTCATTAATGATAAAGATTTTTGATCAGAAGTGAGCGAAAAGCAATCATTTTCCTTCATCATTAAAAACTGCTCAAAATTTTTGTTTGGAGTTACATTCATCAAAGGATGAGTTTTACCATCATCGAGTATTCCTGGATTAAAAACTTTGTCTTCACAGGAAAAATCGGAAAGGTACTCGATGGGTGACTCATCGGAAAAAAACAAATCATCCTCAAAAGGAGATAAATCATTTAGCTCAAAAGTAGATTCCTCATTGATTGTTATCATCTTAAACTCCTTTTTGAATTCTTTTTCATCAGATTTTCCATCAAAAGATTTTTTCTCAAAAGATTTTTCATCAACAGATTTTCCATATAAAATATTTCGCCATTCTGTTTGATCAGCCTTGAAATCAAAAAGTTCATCATCACTTTGATCATCAAAAGATTTTTCTTCAAAAGATTTTCCATATAAAATGTTTTTCCACTCACTTTGATCGGCTTTGAAATCAAAAAGTTCATCATCACTTTGGTCGTTGGTAAGCTCAAAGTGCGAACCAAGTGATGAAGTTTGATTTGAGAAATTATCAACTTGTTTTTGATTAACTTGAACATCAACAAAATCATCATCGTCATTGTTTAGTAAAAACTCCAATCTGCGTAAGTCGGATTCAACGTCCTCATCCTCTCGTGGAATGGGATCAAGGAGAGCGAGTTCATCGGCGAACTCCTCAAGAAGAGCATCGACTCTAGAAGTGGTACTGCCACTACTTTGATCTTTGGACTTAGAATCGGATTCAAACGGTTTAGCTTCCAAGTTGACTTTTTCGGGAGGGAGAGTTGACGGTGGTTCATTCAACAATTTTTCAATTAAGCGAATATCTCCCTCCATATCAAAGACGGCTTCATCAATTTGAGGTAAAACGGGATCATTATGAGAGAAAACCTCGAGCTCTTCCATAGAAAAATCACTTCCCTCACTCGGAAGGGAAGGATTGGAAGACTCGGAAGAAACATCATTACTAACATCTTTGACATCAATACGTTTAACCGAAAATGTATTGGCGGCGTTTGTAGAAGTTTGTTTGATATTAAACGTAATGGCCTCATCCTCAACTCGGAGAGTGACTTCTTCAGCAAAAACATCAACTAAAGCATGGCTCGTCTTCAAGAATCCTCTCCCAAGAATGAGAGGAACTCGAGGATCGGCATCAAAATCACAAACAACAAAATCAACCGGGAAATAGAACTTTCCAACCTTCACGATGACATCTTCAGCGATACCTTTTGCATGAGCGATTGAACGGTTCGCGAGCTCGAGAGTCATTCGAGTAGGAGTTAGTTCGGGAAGAGATAGTCTTTTCCAAACGGACAAGGGCATAAGATTGATGCTTGCGCCAAGATCGGCCAAGGCTAGGCATTCAATCATTCCCGGGAAATCACAAGGAATTAGAAATTTGCCGGGGTCTTCAAGTTTTTCGGGAAGTTTCTTTAGGACAACCGCAGAGCAATTCTCATTCAAAGGCGCGTTAGCAATCTCCAACAATTTTTCTTTGTTACTCATTAAGCTTTTGAAAGTTGTTGCAAATTTAGGCATATAAAGCAAAGCATCCGCAAAACTTAAGTTAAAGTGAATATCTTGAAAAATTTGAAGAAATTTTTTCATTTGTTGGTGATTTTTTTCACGAAACTTTGGGTTAACCGGATAAGGCAATGATCTTTTAAACTTTGGTTCACTTTGGACAACCGGAGGTTGGATGTATTCGGTCCTTCCGTTGTTAGTAGGAATTTCCTTATCCTTTGTCGCCTCGGTCTCACGGACGACCACCTTAGGGGGTAAAGAAGACGAGGTAGTCGGAACCGTGGGTCCTTCGTATGACACACCACTTCTAGTCGTAATCGCTTTCAAATCACCACGTGGGTTATGAATCGTATTACTTGGAAGACAACTCGACGATGATGGTTGATTCATTTGCATAAAAGCGTTCATCATTTGCTTAAGCTCATTAGTCTGTTGAGACATTGACGCGTCGATTTCCTTCTTAAAGTCAACCTTCAAGTTGTTGATTTGGTTTTGCATTGCTCGCATGCTCACGTCATTGGTTTTGATGTAATTGGCGAGCTCAGGAGACGTTGACCTTGGTGGTGGTTGTTGGTTAAAAGTTTGTTGGGGTGGAGAACTTTGATAATTTTGATAACCTTGGTTTTGATTGTAGCTTGTTGCACGGTTTTGGTTGTAACCTTGGTTTTGATAACCTTGGTTATTTTGAGGGTAACGGTTTTGATGAGTTTGCAATGGTGGAAATCCTGGTGGTCCCATTTGGTTGTTAGGTCTAAAACCTTGGTTTTGAATAAAGTTAGCAGCTGCAACGTCAGCATTACCAATTTGGCCATCGGTGGCTTGACAATTATAATACTGATGGGGACCACCACAAATCACACACACTTCATTAACAGCTTTAACGGGCTCGGGTTTCTGATTCTGGTTCTTAAACTCTTTCATCATCAAACGTAAAGCATCGGTAAGTTCGGCCATCTCCGATGGTTGGGCCGATGACGTCGAAGAAGAAGGATTAAACAACGTTGCTTTCGAAACATTCGGTTTGTTACGAGAAGTCGGAACCTTTGATTTGTTCTCAATGATAGTAAGAATATCCCGTGGCGTACGATTCAAGATATTGCCACCGGCGGCTGAGTTCAAAGAATCTTGATCGTTTTGAGTCAAAGCGTTATAGAACGTATCGATTTGGTGCAATTCGGAGAAACCATGGTGAGGACACTTGCGAAGAAGATCCTTGAAACGTTCCCATGCCTCACCAAAGCTTTCATCAAAACGTTGCTGAAAATTGGTTATATCATTCTTTAGGTTTGTTGTTTTGGATGGGGGAAAGAAATGATTAACGAATTTTGAAACAAGCTCTTCCCAAGTGGTAATGGAACGAGGGGGTTCTTTCTCGAGCCAAACTCGGGCTGCCCCCTCTAGAGAAAAGGGAAAGAGCATTAGCTTAATAGCTTCATGAGGGACATCTTTGAATTTCATGGTTGAAGTTAACTTGTTGAACCAACGGATGTGGGCATGAGGATCGTCCCTTTCAAAACCTTGAAATTGATTAGAAGTGACAAGTTGAATCAAACCGGTTTTAAGCTCAAAATTCTCAGAAAGGATTTGGGGTAGAACAATAGCATCTCCATATCCTTCGGTAGGACATTGGAGCAATTCCTGCATCGTGCGTTGGTCGGCCATCTCGGTGATGGGAGTAGGAGGATCACGTAACTCGGGTACGTTTCTTTGCCTCCGTCTACGACGACTGCGGTTAGTTGGCACTGTGGAAGAAGAAGACGACTCGTTCAAGTTAGACTTGGAACGAGTGATCATACAAATCAAAACACAACAAAGTGAAAAAGAAAGTAGAAAAGAAAATCTTTTTGGTTTTTATAAGTTTATAAAAGAAAAGAGAAAATATTTTTGGTTTTTATAGGTTTTATAATTTTTTTGTTGTTTTTGTTTTTAAGAAAAAGCGTTAACTTCTAAAAGAAGGGTCTTCAAATCACAAGTCTCGAACGATCAAACAACTTAATCTAATCAACCGCTCCCCGGCAGCGGCGCCAAAAATTGATCGAGGCGGACCAAGCGGTGAAGCTTAAGAACCTCGGGTCGTAGTCCCAACGAGGGTTGAACTGATCTTAGTCGTTCAAAACCGTGAGTTATGTGATGTGAATGGGTTTAAAGATATGTTTTGGGTTTAATTACGCTACTAAACGTTATTTAAAACTTAATGAAAAGTAAAACGTGAGTAAAGAAATTAAAATGAACGAGAAAAGAAAACATAAACGTAAAAAGAAATAAAAGAAAGAAATAAAATAAATAAAGGTAAAGTAAATAAAAGAAATGAAAATAAAATAATAGTGTAAAATGTTTTTGTGGTTTTTAAGTTTAATTAATAAAAGAAAAGTGAAGTAAATGTTTAAAAGAAAATAAAACAAGTTAAAAGAAAATAGACTAAGTTAAAAGAAATTAAAGAAAATTCGGCAGAGTTTCGTTTAGGAATGGACCGAACGAAACTCCACTCGAAGAACGATGGAGAAAACAAAAGCCTAGCTCGGCTTGTAAAAGAAGTAAGAAAAGAAGAAGAGAAAACAAGACACGACTCAAAGACTTAGACAAAAATTAAACCTGACAAAAAAGAAACTTGCTACCAACAAAAGGTGATACTCGCTAGCCTAAAGAAAAACACAAACTCGCTATACTTTAAAAACCATACTCGCTATATAACACAAAAACCAAACTCGCTATCCCTAAAACAAAACTCATACTCGCTACACTAAATGACCAAACTCGCTAGGAAACACAAAAAAAAACAAACTCGCTATCCTTTAAAAACTCAAACTCGCTATAAAACCCTAAATGACACCCATACTCGCTATTAAACCCTAAGTTACCTACTGGACTCTAAAAAATATAACGTGACACTGAAATTAATAAAAAGGTAAATAAAACTTGTAAAAACTTGATAAATAAAACGTTAAGACACTAAAATAAGCTTAGAAATAAGCAAATAAGCCACGGCTTCTTTTGTAAGCCCTAACCCATAAGCTTTTTATGAAACTTAAATGAAAACCATGCAAAGGTGACAAGAAAATTAATAAAAACTTGTAAAGATTAAGAAAGAACTTGTAAAGATTAAGACAATAAAATGACAATAAGTAAATCAAGACATGAAAATTAAATTGACATAAACTTAAATGACAAGTAAATTAAATTGACATAACTTTAAAATGACATAATGAAAAACTAAAATGAAGACTAGCTTCAAAATGAAGCTTAAGGTGGGTATTTAAGGTTTCCATGGTGGAATCCTTTTACATCAAGCCCCCTTAACTCTATTTGTTTATGAAATGACACATAAACTTCTATTACACTACTAAACGACTTCTAAAAAGTAAACTTAAGTCCTTGTAATCTTGAGGAATATGTTAACGAGTCTTCAAAAAGTCTTCAATGATATAAAAGTGACCACTTGCTCGAGTTTGGGAAGCTTATACATGATAATCATCTTTAATCTTCGATTAAGTATCTCTTTCATATTCACGAGCCTTTAAGTAATGAAAACATCGTCACGGGCTTTACTTGAGTAAATTTCATCTTTGACTCGGCTTCTTGACTCTTTTCCAAATCTCGTGCTCGTTTAGGGCTTTTTGGTTGGTTTTCATGCCATTTATGCAATATCCTTTCCTGCACAGTCACAAACACAAAAACACTATATCTTTGGCGTTTCACGTTAGTTTTTGGTCTTTTCTACACTTAAACTAAGGTTAAAAACATGTGTAAAATAGCACACATCAATCATCTTCTTACAAGGTCTTTCACAGATTTTTTTATTCACACGGTCATTAGCCGGGTAGTTGGTGTTGATGGAAATGTTGATGTTGTTAAGCTTGCAAATGGATCCATTGAAGCAGATTTGGTAATTTCACTTGACATTCTTGCGAACTTATGTGTGAGCAAAAACTCATAAAGGGTTATAAGACACTTTCTAATCTTTGCAGGTTGTTAATACAAATATCGCCTAAAAACGTTATTTATATTTTACGATCTTTGCTAAGTTTTGTTAATGACAAAGTACAAAATTTAGCTTATAAGTAATTCATCACTTTAGTTTTAAGTCTTGTATAAACTAGACTTAACATTTCTTTTTAAACATAAACATAGTTTTTATTTCTTTAAAAAAAGAAAGTGTCACATCACATTAATAGAAAGTTTATGTGTTTGACCATCTTTGGTTCTTACACACTTTTGGAAGTATTCCACATTGAGTCAATGCATAAGTTGATGTGACCTTGTGTGTCATAACATAGTGTTTACTTCCATAAAAAGAAGGTGTCACATCTCATCAATGTGCACTTATAGTAAGTTTTTGTGTTTTACCATCTTTGGTTCTTACACAACTTTGGAAGTACTCCTCATTGAGTCAATGCATGATATAGATTGATGTGACCTTGTTTGTCTTGGAGGGATTTACTTTGTGTGCAAGTTTGGACATGTCAGTTCTGGCGGAACCCTGGGGGTACACGGGCGGAACCCTTCTGAGGGTGCCGCCGTTTCCGCCAGAGCTGACACTTGGTTGTCTTTAAATACCAAACAACTTGCAAGAAATCCCTCATCACTTTAGGCTATATTATTTACATATCCTCTCATCTAACTCAGTAACATTTGACTTGTGTGATTCTCTTATGTAGCAAAGGAGTTCACAAGTTCATCCAAGAAGTTACAAGTTTCGACTCATAAGTTGCAAGACTTGTTATCCTTGTTATGCATAGACTTCGGTAGTTTATATGTTAGTTGTATTATGTGTAGAAGTGATCGGTTAGTATTTTAGGCCTCAAAATACATAGTGTGTAGGGAGTGGTTGTACCTGTGTAAAGAACTCGACCTCTAGCTTAGCGTCGGTAAAAGTATAAGCGACGATGGGACCAACTCGAGAGAGTTTCTTTCACTAGTCAACAAACTCCTTTCCCGGTGGAGAACTCTTACAACGTCGCTTACACTTTTACCGACACTAAGCTAGATGTCGAGTTCTTTTACAAGGGTACAACCACTCCCATCGTCGCTTACACTTTTAC
>LBNU01009618.1:169146-182037 GCA_014162995.1 Artemisia annua
GACACGAGTATTTATCGTGGTTCGGCTACAAGGAACTCTATTTTTTCCTGCCTACGTCCACGCCCCGAGTATCCAACTCGAGAGTTTCTTTCACTATGTCAACAAACTCCTTTCCCGGGGAGAAACTTTTACAACGTCGCTTACACTTTTACCGACACTAAGCTAGATGTCGAGTTCTTTTACAAGGGTACAACCACTCCCATCTCGCTTACACTTTATACCGACACTAAGCTAGATGTCGAGTTCTTTTGCAAGGGTACAACCACTCCCATCGTCGCTTATACTTTTACCGACACTAAGCTCTAGATGTCGAGTTCTTTACAAGGTACAACCATCCCCATGAATACTCGGGGCGTGGACGTAGGGCAAGGAAAATAGAGTTCCTTGTAGCCGAACCACGATAAATACTCGTGTCATGGTTTGATCGTTTCTTTACTTATTCTTACTTGCTACTTATCATATCGTTGATAACATCTTTGCATATCTCTTTGGATGTTTGATAAGTATATCTTAGATTCAATCTTTGATTATACGAAAGTTTTCAAAAGGATAATTAACTTAAAAAGTGGTAAACTATTCAACCCCCCTTCTAGTTTTCCATACAGGTTGTTATTGGTATTGGAGCAAAACCTGTTGTCAGTATTTGATAATGTTGTTGGCTTAAATACATCTGTTGGTGGTATGGAGATTGATGGTCTGTTTCGAAGCAATGTGCCTGGTATATTAGGTGATGTAGCAGCATTCCCACTCAAAGTATCCTGAAACTAATCAACTACCACCACACATTGGTTGCATCTAAGTTAATATTAGTATTGAATGTTTTGTAATGAACAAAACTTGAATGCAAACTTTTGATTTTCGTTTAATTAGTTTTATTTTGTTTTTCTATGTCATTGTAGGAGTTCCAATTGCTGCCTAAGCTTGCAAGGAGTCAGCCATCCATTGACAAAGTCAAACTTCATAGTGCAGCTTCAGTCGAGGAAGCCCTTTGCCTGAGATTTTCTATAGGTTAGTTTTAGATCTGGTTATTGGATTACTGTTCACATTCTAGAGCTTAGTATTTAGTTATTGCAAGTTCAATTTTACAATTAATTGCTATATCAAATGATAGAAGTTAGTCAAATACTTAAATGTATACTTAATGTTACAACATTAAACAACAATATCTTTAAGGCCCAGTATGCAACTTTGTATTTTTTTTTGTAAATACCAGTAAGAAGCAAAGAGTAGTTGGAGCGTTTGATCAAATTATTGTGCAACTTAATGATGTAAATGTTGTCAATGGATTGAATTTAATATTTTATAAACAAATGCTTCAGTGATGGTATAAGCATTTTGAGTAGAATTTGGTTATTTTATCTATTAATTAAACAATCAAAACTTATCAAACAACTTACTATCAAATGATTATAAGAAGTTTCCAAAAATGCAACAGATCACCCATAATTATCTCATTTTTCATCAATGTTGCAAAAATCGTGAATCGGTACTGAGGCGGTCCGGGGCCGATTAGCGATTTTTTACCGATTAATCGGCCAATTTTCTTGACTCGGCTGATTAATCGGCCGATTTCCGTGGAATTCTCTCCAAGAACCTGGGCCGATTACCGATTAATCGCCAATTAATCGGCCGATTCGGCCGATTTTTGCAACACTGTTTTTCATAAAGTATTTCTAAATCTGTGTTGTTTCTGTTGTGTGTTATTATATGTAGTAGTCGTCTCATTTTTCATAATTCTCTTTTTCCTACACAATAAAGTATCTGTAATTTTCTTATGGTTATTTTCAACATTATCTTTGTTTAACGTTATTCTATCAAGCATTTTACTATTTCTTTTATCTTATAAACAAATTCTAAAAGCTAGCCGCCCATCGGGCGGGCCTTAGGCTATTTGCTATATGGTGCTATATGTGACTGGTGAGCCGTATCACATCAATGTTGCAACTTGGACTTATTTTTCTTAGTATGTTGCTATATGTGACTGGTGGGCCTTAGGCTATTTGCTATATGTTGCTATATGTGACTTGTGACAAATGGTACATTTTCATAAACTAATTTTATAATAAATTTCTATTTATTATATTTATTTTGAACAGTATATGCATTTTAGCACATTTCTGCATGTTTCTGCACGTTTCTGCATGTTTTCGGGAACCGTTTTGTACACTGTAGCTTACAGTGACTACTGAAAAAGTTTATTTTCGTCAGTAAACACAAATTAATCCATATCGGATAGTTACTGACAAGTTTCGTAATTTACTGAGAGTTTCTCAGTATTTGCTGAAAAACAACGCCGCACGCGAACCGACACCACAGTAATTGTTGAAAAGGTCAAGTAAATATATTTTTGAGTCAGTAAACTCATTTTATTACTTTTCTGACAAAACCGTGGCTAAAAACTTTATTTTACGTAAATAACGTGTCATAAAAACGTCAACCTGGGACATACGGCTACAGTTTCTAAGGCCTAACCGACACACGATACCCAAACGCGGACACGTTATAAACTGCCGCGCCCCCCCCCTTGGATCCCAAACGGCCACCTACCCCCTCGCACCACGCACGATACTCTTTACACGCTTTTCAACTCCCCTCCACTCTCCTATATCCAACGAAACCCTTTATCAAATCTTAATATCAACCTTATCCTAATAACCTAGTTACCCCCATAAGGTGTAATCACGAATTTCTATTATTCATCCTCTTCTTTCTCTCTTCTTGGTCCCGGCACAAACACACACAAGAACACATTCTCTTTCACAATTTGGAGATTAAGATTCTTGGGTAATTGTGCAAGTATTTTGGGTTATATAATACTATAACATATATATATATTACTTATATAATATACCCTATAATATATAGCTATATATACTAACCCATATATATCTATATGGGTATATATATGATATATACCTTAACTCATACTATATATATATACTAGTACATATAACTACTTTGGGTTGATTTGGAAGAGTTTTGGGTCTTGTTTCTTGCTCTCCCTAGCCACGTTCCAACTCAACCCATCTGTAAGGATCATCACAAACCTTTCTAATCTTGTTTATTACATGTTTTTATGATGATCTAAGGTGTTACCAATGTGTTAGATATGTATATTCTGTTAAGTTGATACTATATACATTTGCTTGCTGCTGAGATTCTTTGAGCATATTACACCATGCTAGACATTTATGAGTAGTTTCTTGGCTAGTGTGGTAAAATGATCTAATGTGTAGGTAGCTAATTTGGAAGCAAAACATAATCTGTGTTAATTTTACAGTTACAAAAGCAATATATATAACGTAAATACCTGTAATATATATATCGGCTAACAAAAATATAGAAAATATTGGGTTTTGGAAAAACATAAAATATTTGGCTTCAAGTGGTGAATTGGTGGAATTATTGGTGTAGCAGATTCTAATTTATTGATATATTGTGTATGTTACTAATTGTAAACTAGATTAGTTAAAATACATCTTTTGGGTAAAATAATTAATTAGTGAATATATTATTTCCTAGTTGGATAAAATATTTATGACTAAATTTAATCTTTTGAGGCTTCAACTACATTACAAGTGTCTAATTATGTTTGAAATATGAGAACTATATAAATTATCATAAACTGGTTTTTGGGCCAAGAGACCCATATCGACAAAATGCGGCCTGTGAAGTAGCACGGCCATGGGGTGATTTTTTCTAACTTTGACTTTTTGACCAAGATTCTTCCGGATGTTTTAAAATTAAACACAATATAATACTCCGATATAATCAAAAAAAACCATAAATTAAAACAGTAACTATGTTTTAGGGCTGTACGTTGACTAACGGGCAAGCTACAATTCTAGCATTAATAGTTCGGCGAGATAAAGCGAGTTTTCTTATGGTTGAGCCTATGGGTGATTGATTTTCGTGACTTAAAGTTTTATACACGATATATATCATTAATACAACGTATAATATGAGTTATAAACGTNAAAAGCGTAAAAGTGTCCTCGCAAAAAGTATTCTTGACAGGGTATTAGCTGGACCTTTTGGAGATGACTTGTCCTCTCCAAAAGGCTTAAAAGTCTGCTCTAAAAGTCCCGAATGTGGTAGTGTTTTATAACAAGACTTAATTTTTTTCACTCCCCAATTTATACATGTAAACGTGTATCCGTCACTTGCTCGTGCATCTCAGCTCACTTAGCGGAGATGTGATGGAGACGTTTACATTGTTTAAAGAGAGTGGGAATGAAAATTGGGGACTGAAAAAAAAGTCATGTTATAAAGGCTCTTAATATTTTATTTTTATTGGTACACAAAAAATCGCAACTAAATTTTCTAAAATAGCCCTTAACAAATAGAAAATTTAGCATAAAAGTGCTTATAGTTTTTCGACGCATATCCATGCATGGCTAAAATGTTATAACCGCTTGGGTCGTGTCTAGTTCCGTATGACATAAGGATTATGGCGTGGCTAAGTTATCTTAATTGTTAAGTCCTGTTTGTCGTGGGTTAAGCCCATTGTCGTTATCATTGTCACTATTATGTTAAATGTTATCATTGTAAGGTTATAAATACCGAGACATTTAAATGAATGAAATCTTAGTCATGTCAAACAAATAATTATCTTCTCTTCTCTAATATTCTTAAAGAGCTTGTGTCCGCTTGAAGTGGTGCCCTATCTCGATACAACCTCAATGGGTCGTATCAACTGGTGCTTTTATTGAGAGTTTCATTGAGAGGCAAACGATTCTAGGGTTTCAAACAAACAAACAAACAAATAAAAATATAATAATAATAATAATAATAATAATAATAATAATAATAATAATAATAATAATAATAATAATAATAATAATAATAATAATAATAATAATAATAAAAATTATTGTTCTTCGAGCACTGTTCATCTGGAGAGTTTTCATCGACGAAATTTACTGTTCATCCTGGAGTACTGTTCATCGCCAGAATTTACTGTTCATTCATGAGTGTTGTTCATTATTCATCGGGTACTGTTTCATTGTTAATGGATGAACCAGTTATCCGTAGGCTTTTAAAGGAACATTCTGACACTTTACACGCTCAGCTACATACTCAGTTAGCTGCGTTACAAGTGGAGTTACATTCTATTAAAGAATTAGGGCTCAACCGACATGGAGGAGGCGGCGATCCAGGGATACCGCGGTCCATACATTTGGAGTTTCTCAAGTTTAATTGCACCGAACCTGAGAGTTGGATCTTTGCTATTCACGAGTATTTTTATCTTCTGGGAATAGTGACCGAACAACGACTCAAGGTCATCGGTTTTAATTTGGAAGAAGACGCAGTAGAATGGTTTCGTTGGATGTCACGCAATAAGTTGATCAACAACAGGGAGGAATTTTTGGAGAGTGTTCGTAATCGCTTTGGACCTTGTAAGTATGGGGATCCGCAGGGTGCGCTTTCTAAGCTGTTCCAAATGGGGACAGTGGCACAATATCAAAGCGAGTTTGAGAAGCTTATGAATCAGGCAACGGGAATATCTGACACCCTATTAATCTCATTTTATATCTCGGGTCTTAAACCAACGCTACAAACGTGAATTGTTGGTATCTAAACCAACATCTTTGGGCGAAGCTTCTTCTTTGGCTAGTATCATAGAAGCACGTTTGGAGGATCAATGGTTGCTTTCTTTCAGCAACAAAGCGAGAAGTAGCGCTATGGTACCGACAAAACCAACTCAATATACACCAATTAATGATGATACAAATCATTTGTTGCTGCCTAATCCTGTTGAGTCATGCACGACTGTGGAGAAAAGGACAAATAAATATCTCATTGTGGGAGAGGCAAGAATAAAAATTGAGTGTTACGATGGTAATAAAAGAAAATAAAAAGGCGCGGTGATCTGAATTTAACGATAACAGTGTGGATAAACACCTACTTGATGAATCATGGGGCTGCTTGGAGGAACCCATCACTGCACTAGTATCAATATTAAGGTAGATCCTCATGTTTGTGGGAGACTTGTGACCAGGAATGTTAGCAACACATGCAATCACAAGATGGGTACAGGAGCATGCATGAAGATGTTAAACAACATGATATGGGAGCCTAATGACTACTACTTGTACTTGGTGTCAGCAAAAGGGAGTCAACAAAGAGCATGGGATCCGAGAGTCACGATCGTTCAAAGCAACATCTTGAGGACAAGGTGACTTTGAAGGAGAGAGGAATGTTATGTCCGCTTGGGTCATGTCTAGTCCCGTATGGCATAAGGATTATGGCTTGGGCTAAGTTATGTTAATTGTTAGGTCGTGTTTGTCGTGGGCTAAGCCCATTGTCATTGTTAGGTTAAATGTTATCATTGTAAGGTTATAAATACCGAGACATTTAAATGAATGAACTCTTAGTCATGTCAAACAAATAATTCTCTTCTCTTCTCTAATATTCTTAAGGAGCTTGCACCCGCTTGAAGTGATGCCCTATCTTGATACAACGTCAACGTGTCGTATCATAAAATTTTAGCATTTTACCCATGAAAATTTAAAATAGTTCTTTGCTATCGAATTTTTACATTAGCTCATTTTGCAAATAGAGGTAAATTTGATAACAATGGTTTTAGCATCTGATATCCGTTGCTATGTTCTATAAATATGCTCGTTGCTTTTTTTCGTTGTTAAGTTTGTTGCTAATGTATTAATCAGCGACGGATTTGATTCGGTTGAAAATTTCCATTGGCAATTGCATCTTTTCTAGTAGTGCAAAAGGAAAGACTGCGCGGGTATGGTAGTTTGTCGATAGAAATTACGTATTTATACATTACACTAATCACCAAGGACCAATAGATAGTAACTGATATTGGACAACAACAATCACCAAAGCCAGTTAGATGGTTATTGAGAAAGAAAGACAATAACTTTCGACATGTTGCACACTTCACAGATCGTTTTGTTACACGATATGTATTGACGAGCAGATGACTTTGAGACTTTCTCTTCCGACCAGCTATGTGACAAAACCAAATTAATTAAAACTTCATTTTATCTCAATATTAATTCTCAACCAGAGATCGAGTTGTGCTATTTTTCAATAATATGACAGCCTCGGACACATTTCATACATGTTTTAGTTCCCATCCTTGCAGGGGCGGAAGGAAAGGGGTGACTAGCGGGTGCTAGGCCCCTCCAATAAGCCCGGTTTACTTGTACAAAATAGCCCAAAGTCCACAAAGACAAATAATACTAGTATATACATAGCGAGCCCCTCCTAATCTCACTTTGTCAATTTTTAATACCAGATGCTTTTAATTTGATACTTTCTGATGATTTCTTTCCATCATCTTTCGCATATTATATTGATGTCAGACGATCAGATATATCGTTCTTTAGTTTTTGTTATCAATTTTTTCAAAGTAGATTCACGTTGGTTTAAATTATTTTACTAAAATAAATGGTTCACATTAAATTTGTAAGTCAATATATTACTGAATATATGGTAAAGTTAAGGGAACTAGCATCAAAACAGAACTGAATCTTGTATCGATATTCAGCTTCTATGTTTTATGCCCAGACTAATTATGTGGTACTAGCGGCTTAGTTCATGACACAACATATTACTACTTAGGTTGTCACAACATTTTGAAGAGTTTTTCAGTAGAGCCTAGGGATGGCAAAAGCACCCGAAACCGACGGGGAAAACCGAAACCCGAACCGGTTGGGTCGTGTTCGGGGGCGGGTTGGCGGGTTTGGATGCGGGTTTGGGTATTGATATAATTTTTTAGCCGGGTACGGGTTCGGGTACGGGTTCGGGTAATACCCGCCCGATTACCCGTACCCGTACCCGTATCCGCTTACCCGAATCTATATCCGCTTTATTGATATTATAATTAACTAGAATATATATACATTATATATAATTTCTTCCATTATATTATATACGTATCTCTATTATATAACATATTTTATTCTGTATATGAATTATCCAAATGGGTTAAATCGTTTGATACGATATTCATTTTCTTTAACTTTTAAAAAAATGAATATATTATGGTATTTTCCNTGTATATGAATTATCCAAATGGGTTAAATCGTTTGATACGATATTCATTTTCTTTAACTTTTAAAAAAAATGAATATATTATGGTATTTTCCTTTGTTTTTTCGGTGGATTTTAGTGTGACTTAATATTAATACCGCTATTTTGTCCATATAATATTCAATTGGGGATAACCGAAACCCGCGGGGATAACCCGAAAAACCGATGGATTTTATAAACGGGTACCCATCGGGTTTTGGGGCGGGTTTGAGTATGGATTTCATAAACGGGTACGGGTACGGGTTCACTAAAACCCGACCTAAACCCGACCCGTTGCCATCCCTAGTAGAGCCTGTGTGTTTGTTAAAAAGATGTGATGTTCTACTTTAAAGATATTTTGTATTTTGCGAATTATCATATTTTGTTACATTGTTCTGTTTATATCGTGAATATTTTGCATTGAAATCCGGCCCCCTTAACCTCAAATCGTAGCTTCGCCTCTGCATACCGGCAACTAATTTTCATGGCTTTGCATTCGGTCAGTGTCTTAATTATTTCCTTAAAAACTATATGCACGTATGAAAAACATATATAATATATTAATGCGAATAGTTCATGCACTAGTGATACGTACACACGTCGCTGAGACAAGCTCGATCCGGCCAACCACCTTATTTATACACTAACTTACAAAGAGTAGAATTTAAGATGTTTTTGATTTATTTTGAAGTTCATCAATGAGCTCATTTAAATATTGCCATGATGAACCACCTTCTTCCACCGCCTTCGCAGCGGTCCTACTAATCTCCGCCACCTTCTTCCGCACCTCTTTCCCTTTTTCGCCTTCCATCAACTCCTTCACCTTCTTTTCCAAACCTTCACCCTTCACAAACCCATTAACAGTACCATCACATGTTTCCACCCTCACACCAATCTTGATTTCATCCACCACGAATTTTGCATTCAGCGGTTGCTCGGCCGACAAAGGCCATGCAAGAATAGGCACGCCCGCACATATACTCTCCAACACTGAGTTCCATCCACAATGACTCACAAACCCTTTCACAATTTCATGCTCTAGTATCTCCCTTTGATTCACCCATTCTCGAACCACAATTCCCTTCTCCTTCACTCTCTCCTCAAACCCGTCATCCAAAGTAGGATAGACTCCGTTTTCGCTTCTTCTCATTACCCACAAGAAACTGACTTCAGATTTCTCAAGACCGATCTTTATTTCATCAATTTGGTCTTGAGATATCTCAGATTGTGATCCGAAAGCCACGTATAAAACTGGACTTCCAAGCTGTAACTTTTTGTCCAGCCAAACCATCCATGATGGTTTTTTGCCGGACAAAAATTCCGTATGACTAAGACAGAATGGGCCCACTGACCATGATTTTGGTCCTAGTTTTGAGTTCCAATGTTCCATAAAGACAGGTTCTAGCTCCGAAAAGCTATTGGTAACCAATCCATAACTTTTTGATGTTGCTATAACATTGTCCACAATCCATTTAGCAAAAGGGCTATTTGAGTCACGACCATTGAACACATCGTCGAACTCGTCCCTAGTCACTGTCAACCAAGGGAATTCTGGAACGGTGACTAGGTCTTTTTCCCATTTTCCTTCAAATAGATGCTTGTTTAAGGACACGACTAGGTTAATAGTTATGGCAAAGTTGCTCATGCCATAGTAAACGAGTCGTGGGATATTAAACTTATTAGCTGATTCTAGTGTCCAGCCAAAGAAGCCGTCAGTGATCATAAAGGTCATTGGCGTCTTCAGAGACTGGACAGCTTTTTCAAAGTCGGGTTGCATGAGCTTTGTGGACGATACGAACGGAAAGAAAAGGGACAAAGATGGCAGTTTGTCCATGCTTTCGACACCTGGAGGGACACCAGGGATGTTTTTTGGAAATGGTAACGAGATGATGGAGATTGATGTGTCGGAGAGTGAGGTAGAGATGTAAGGGTGGTTTGCTGGGGTGGTGAAGATAGTAACTGTGGCGTTACGACGGAGTAAGAGGCGGGCTAGTTGTAGGATTGGAATTGTGTGGCCTTTGGCCATGAATGGAAACAAAAGGACATTAAGAGACGACGGGGATGTTGTGGCCATGGCTCTAGCTTGAAGCAAAATGTAAAGATCCAAGTGACTACATTTTTAAGGAAATACCAATTAACTTTATATATAGCAATGGCAATGAAATTGTGCAACTACATTTTTAATGTTTTTTTGGTTGTTGCAATTGTCTACTATTTACTCGCAATGCTTGGAAATTCAGGAATATTCGATACATACTTTGACTTTCCTGATAAGGAAATACCAATTAACTTTAAGTAAAAAGATGGTTGTGTTTGACGTGAGGCTTATAAGTGCTTAAGGTTTTAAACTAAGCTAGTTTATAAAATAAATTTTGTTTGTCACACAGGTTTATAAAAGCTTTTATAAGATATAAACCTCCATAAACCGAAACCCATTGAAAAAGCTTATAAGGGCTTATGGCTAGTCAAATTACTTAAATATCTTTCAAAATATATTAGATTATCACGTAAAAGATTAAACTATATCTAAATTTAATTTGATATATTTTTATGCGATTTTAAATTAATATTAGTCGAGTCCCTGCTCAAGCTACAACCCGACTCCAGCTCGAGCCCTTGCTTCAGCCCATTTTGTAAGACATATGATGATGTCTACAAATTTGATTCCCTAAGTACGTTATATATATAGGTTTGTGTGAAGAAAACCATTAGTTTGTCTACCTAAAAAGCACATGTCAAAACCGGCGTTTAATACCTACGTTTATATTATCAGTAAAGAGTAAAGACACATGTTGTTTTTGTGGTGTTTTTTGCACAACGTATAACTGTTTGGAAAAATATTAACTAATACAGTATGTAACAATTTTAAGGGTTTTAGCAATTAAAATGATGAGATTTTCCTTTGACCCCTTCACCAAATCCATCAGTTTGTTTATTTTTATCACTTGTAAATTCTAGTCTTCTAGCTGAATAATTAAGGAGGGAACGTACCAAAATAAAGAATAGACAATCTCAAGTGATTGAACATCTCTTGTCCTTTGCCTCCATTTTTGACCTGGTATTTCCGTAAATCACGATTTTTGCCGATTGTTGTTGCGCTCTTCGCAGCCGAATTTCGAGTGTTTATTCGTGGGTTTGTTGCTGTTTTCAAGTGTCATTGGACATAGTGGTTCTCGATTTAATCCTCTAGTTTGCAGTGTTGTACAAGTTTACACGTTTTTTTATCTTCTTCTTTTCTCATCTACATCATATCATTCGAATTCAGATAAATTTTCTTTGATGATTAACATATGGGATTTACTAAAAGAAAGGGAATACTAGTATAGTCATTACTCCGTAAGTTTTAAAGAGCGAGGCAATTACATAAATACCCATTAAAAATTAGGTTTTGCATATTTCTTTAAAATATGCTTAAACAACATTGTATACACTAAAATCTTGTATATTAAGGTAACATGCACGTATACAAGTTTTGTTAGATATATATATATATATGTAATTGGATTTTCTCATATTCTAATAGGTTGGGTAAAAACTCCGCCCTAGTATAGTAAACTTTAGGTAAGCTAGACTGCCCAACATTTTGGTAAAGAGAAACTATACCCAGTCTACCTAACAGCTAGGTTGTTTTTAGACATAGATGTTTGATTAAACTATGATATTATTTGAATTTTAATAACGAAAACGATGATTTACTTTTAACACGACTCTTTGACGTAGCAGACTTGACACGTTATTAAGAACGAAAATTTATGCTTATATGCGTATGCATGCATGTGGAGTGGGGACCTTGAGTACAAAATCTCATCGCCATCATTTACGACCATAGTTAATTTCCACTCACCTATGTTCTTCTAGAAGTTTAAATGTCGGTCATAGAAAACCTTAGAATGTGTTTGGTATGGGTATATGGGAATGGGGTTATAAGTTTCATGGTGATTAAAGATTTTTGTTTAGTGAGCTCAGGAATGAAATGGGTGTATCATAGTAATAGATTCATTATACATCAATCTGGTGTCTATGAAATTCATTCTATGAGTCATCTCTTTTCCACTACAAAATTCAAATATCTATATATTTTTTCATACCATATTTTGTCATCCAAACATAAACAATCGTAATGATTCACTTTTTGATAAGCATTGTCAATCTACCCCATATCAAATCCGATAGCCATTGTAATTCCTAGCAACAAAATAAACGGCCCCTTAACCCTATGATTGTAAGAAATCAATCATTAAAAAACATCCATCACTAGTATATACTCCATCCGTCCCAAAATATAAGTCCATTTTGCTATATTTTGTTGTCCCAAAATTAATGTCCATTTTCACTTTCAACCAATCAAAATGTTTTTAAGTGGGTGGGAATAAATTTTTATTGGTTAATATTGTAAGGGGCTCACTTTTCTTAAACTTTGTAAAATATGAAAGTAGACATATAATTTGGGACGGAGGGAGTATAATTTTAAAAGCTCTCAGATCCGTTACCAGTTGGTCTTTTCTGCTCAGAGCTGTTGTGGTCCGTCATCGACGGCTTGTTGCTGCATTGGGATCTGTATTTAGATCTGTTAGGTTTTGGTCTAGCTCCTGTTAGGATGCTTACTTTTTTCTTTTTTGTATGTTTTATGTATTTAGTGTACTTTTGTCAAGCTACACCTTTAAATCGTTGTGTCTACCAAAAGCTCACTTTGGTGATTCCCCCCACCTCTGAATGGTGTTGCTATAGTGTGTCACAACTATTTTGGTGTGTGTCTTGTTTTAGCTTAACTTGTTATGTTCCATGTAACTTGTTATGTTTAAATTTCCTCCTTTTGTGAGGTGTGATAATGAAATTTATGTTCAAAAAAAA
>LBNU01009618.1:182746-201948 GCA_014162995.1 Artemisia annua
ATATCATATATGATATTACATATCATATATCATATATGATATGTAAATATGATTTTTTCGGCCACAAAAAAAAAAGTGAAAAATACGATTTTTTTTTTTCGTCGAAAGTATATCAAAGTGCCCGTCTATAGAAAGATAATTAAATGCTCGTCGCGATGGTGTAATTATTTTCGCTTAACGATTAACGGTTTAAGAGATATTTAAATTATAAAAAATGGGTGAAATATTAAAATGCTTTTAATCTCAACCATTAATTTCTTTTTAGATGGATGGTGGGGATGAGTCCCTTGGTATGTAAGAAAAGTTTGGTATTTAATATAAGGGTAAATTGCAAAAATGGTCCTTAACGTTCCACGAAATTGCAAAAACGGGACCGAGACAAAAAGTAGCGCAAAAAAGACACCAACGTTCCACATTTTCGCAAAATCGCCACCGAGAGGCCTTTTCCGTTAGTTTTCCCGTTAAGTGCCACGTACTTGAGGGTATTATCGTCTTTTCATGTCCTTTTTTTATCTCCCGCCAACTTTCGTGGGACTATTTTTTGCAAACAACATAAACTATGTATTTAAAACTGTGTGCTTTTTCAGGGTACAATAAATCCCCAAAACCAACCAACCGTTGTGTAGATAATCAACCGTCAAACCCTAACATAAAAAAAATCAAATCGCAACAACTAAACCCAGCTATGGCGAATAATGATAAGAATGATAAGGGAAAGTGTTTGTTGATGGGGGGAGGAATCATCCGAAATGTCGTGGGGCAAGGTTTTATTAAATGATGAAGTCTTTGAGGATGTTTTGGATGAATTTGGTGATAAAGTTATTGCCAAGTATGGTTCGTATGCAAACATAGGGAAGGAGATGATCGAAGAAATTCTTCAATGGATGTGGAACAGAACCTTCAACAAACCAAATGTGGGTGCTAGCGGTGCCATATCCATTCCTACCATTGGAAGTGGTAGCGGTTGCTCCAATGAGGTAGTTGCATTTTCAAAAAGAGGGAGGGGAAGGCCGGTTGGGAGTGGCAAGAAGAAGAAGGAGAAAGAGGCTGGCAATAAGAAGAAGGAGGGGAGTCCTAATCCGAGTGGAACAGAAAAAAGGAAGAGGGGAAGGCCTGTTGGGAGTGGCAAGAAGAAGGAGGAGGATGGCAAGGATGGCAAGAAGAAGAAGGAGGCTGGCAAAAAGAAGAAGGAGGAGGAGGGGAGTCCTAATCCGAATACAGTTAATGAAAAAAGGAAGAGGGGAAGGCCTGTTGGGAGTGGCAAGAAGAAGAAGAAGGATGGGAGTCCTAATCCGACTACAGATACTGAAAAAAGGGAGAGGGGAAGGGCAAATGGGACTGGCAAGAAGAGGAAGGTGAAGGAAGAGCCTACGGATCTTGGTATGTTAATGTAGTATACTTCATTTGTTTGCCTTTTTAAATTTGTTTATGTAGGCTGCTATGATAGGTTTGGATAGACGTTTATATGCATCCCCTTTGCTAGGTTTAGGAATATGTTTTTAAGTATGCTGTTAGAATATCATAAGTTGGAGTAATTGGCATTACTAAAGTACTGCTATAGGGAGTGTTTGCCATTACTAAAGTATGTTGTTTGAATTTAAACGGTGGCAGGTTTCAATTTAAGTGATTATGATGATGAAATTGTGTTCAGAATGCACAACAATGGGTTCTTTGAATTTGCTCCTTTGAGATATGTACAAGGGCAGGTTTCTTCAATGTGGGCCTTTGTCCATGACAAACGTATCTTTACCCTTGGTCTGGATGAAATGTTATCACGCATTACGGGAGAAAAATGGGCTGTCTTCTTTTGTTTGCCTGGCAAATCATTAGAAGAAGGTTTGAAATTGATTCACACAGACAATGATGTGCATACAATGATCGAACTAGGTTGTCGGGCTGGTTTTGTAGACTTGTTTGTTGCTCACACAAAACAGATGTTATGTCAATACTATTTAAAAAACATTGATTCAGAGGGTGAAGGTGGGGAGGTTGTCGGATGGGTAGAAGAAGATGCTAGCTTGCGGTGCTCTAGTACTTTAACTCCTTTTAGGACTAGCACTTCAGAACCTTATAGGAAAGTGGAAGATGTTGATGCTTCAAAACCTGAATCCGGGAAGCAAAAAAAGAGGGTGAAGAGGTGTATGGATAAGGGAAAAGGAAAGATGGTTGATGAGGCTGTTGTTGTTACCAGGAACAAACCGGCTGGTATTGTCATTAGAGACGATGGTTCTATGAATAACCGAGCAGGTGTTGGTTCAGTGAATGCGGGAGCAAAGGGTGGGCGTATTTTGAGACCAAGAATGACTAATTGCGTGCTGGGTCTACAGGCACCAAGATCAATGGGTAACAATGTGGTGTTATTTTGACTAGGTGAGTCTAATGAATTGTTTAGAAAAAATTTTGGACACATTGCATTGCCTATTATAGTAACCTCATTTCATTGCATATTTTGACTGTGCAGGTGTAGTTGATCACTTGTTGATTCATCCAGTAGAAGGTTTTGAAGATTGACATATGGTTTCATCTATTTGGGAATATGTAATGTGTAGAAACAAAAACACTTTAATTTGGTTGCATCTACTAATGTAATTTGACTAATGTATCTTGAACAATTTGACCTCTATTTCGAATACACCAAACGGTGTGTGCAGGCATTGTGATGGGTTGTATTTATTGATGCTTGACTCCCATGAGTAAGCTGTTATTGCATCCAATCTCTAATGCATAATATGGTTGTGTTTGTTTTGTGTTTCCTGTTATTTGCTTCGATGTGTTTGTGTATTGTATTATGGTTTCATCCATGTGTTTGTGTATTGTATTATGGTTTCATTTCTGTCAGTTTCATGTTTGTGAATGTGTTTGTGATACGAATCGAACAATGTATATCAAGACAAACGGGATCAAACGACCCCTTCCATTCATAAACCATAGGGATACATTTACAACCTTAAGGGGAAACCACAACCCCTAACTACATCATCACCTACATCTACCTATAGCTTTGACACTACGACAGTGGCACTAAAATGAACAAAAGAAACCACAACTCCACAAGTGCCCAACCACCTACTACCTACATTCATCATACACAACAAAACACAACAAAACAACCCACCCCCAGCATCCAGCACCCAACCACTTCACATGTAAGTTTGCCTCACAGCAAACTCAATCTTGGAGACAATGCTGTCGTTAGTTTGCTTAAGCATCCTCATCAACCCACTCATCTTTCTTATATCTGCTGACTGAAGCCTCCTAAGCTTGTTCACATTGGCCCTTGCAGTTCTCGAGCCCCTTAAGAGTTGGAGCTCCGCAATCAGGTCCCCCCTAACACCCAGCCTATTAGACAGCCTTTGGCACCTACACATCAACTCTTGTGCATGATGAATGTCCTCCTCAACCTCTCGCCGGTAATGGGTTAGCATCATTTCCGATATGACAAACGAGTTGCAAGCAACCACGAGATCAAGACACCGAGACATATTACTGGAAAAGGGAATGATAATTATTTGTTTACGGGTGTGTGTGTGTGTTTCTGCTTGTGTGTGTGTGTGTGTGAAGGCGTTGACAATTTAATATGAAACCTGAAAATAACTTTGCAAATTAGCCATTGAGAGGCCTTTTCACAAAAAATAGTCCCCCGAAAGTTGGCGGGAGATAAAAAAAGGACATGAAATGACGATACTACCCTCAACTACGTGGCACTTAACGGGAAAATTAAAGGAAAAGGCCTCTCGGTGGCGATTTTGCGAAAATGTGGAACGTTGGTGTCTTTTTTGCGCTACTTTTTGTCTCGGTCCCGTTTTTGCAATTTCGTGGAACGTTAAGGACCATTTTTGCAATTTACCCTTAATATAACTCTCCTATTTTCCTATTTGTATTTGAGAAGAGTTATTTTACAGACCAAACCTTTTTAACGGACTCATTTCCACCTTTCATCTAAAAAGAAGTCAATGGTTGAGATTAAAAGTATTTTAATATTTCACATATTTTTTATAATTTAAATAATCCGTATCTCTTAACCCGTTAATGATTAAGCAAAAATAATTACACAATCGCGACGAGCATTTAATTATCTTTCTATAGATGGGCACTTTGATATACTTTCGACAAACAAAAATCGTTTTTTTCACGTTTTTTTTCGTTACTGAAATTTGCAAGAAAAAATCACATGTGATATATCATATATGATATGTAATATCACATGTGATATTAGTGTTAAATCACATATGATATGTAATATCACATGTGATAAATCACATATGATTTTTTCATGAAAATTTCAGTAACGAAAAAAAACGTAAAAACACGAAAATTTTTTTTTGTCGAAAGTATATCAAAATGCCTATCTATAAAAAGATAATTAAATGCTCGTTGTAACGGTATATGTTTTTTCGTTTAACGATTAACGGTTTGAAAGATATTAACATTTGGAAAAAAAATATAATAAAATAAAATGAGAGTGGGTTTTTTAAATTGTTCGGATTAATCTCATCAATTAGATCAAATAAATATAAAGGGTGGTAAAAAAAAGTTTGGTACTCAAATTATCATAAATCTTTGTATTTAAGCCAAAGCTTTTCGTTATTTAATCAACTAATCTCCTTAATCTGCTTGTTATATGTTTTAGGTTGTGATCCGCAAGAAAGTGTACAAAATAAATCATCAAATGGTAACAGGTGTACTCTTTTCCCTTTGTCAATTTTATTTTATTTTATTATTATAATTATTTTTATTTTATTTTTTTGGTAAACTAATGATCAACATGTTTTTTTATTTTTTTTTAGAAAACTGATGAAATGAAGAACAACGTGATGTTTTTGGAAAACTGATGAACAACGTGATTATTTTTTTAATAAAAACTGATGAACTAATTAAAAACATCATTTTATTTAAAAGAAAAAAAACTAATGAACAACGTGATTTTTTTTAAAAAAACTGATGAAAAACTATTTTTTTTTTCTGAAAACTGATGAACAACGTGATTTTTTTTAAACTGATGAACTGATAAATAATGTAATCCTTTATCAACTAATATTTATCAACTAATATATATGTTTCAACTAACGTATTAATATTTATCAACTAACGAGATAAACTTGTCTTTTATTTCTTATAAAAGCTTTTATAATTTCAAATTATAACAGAAGATCGAAGAATTACCTTCAAAAATTATAACCTCTAACTAGTAAAAACCTCAACCTTTTAATATCTTATCTTAAAAAAAAAAAAAAAAAAAAAAAAAAAAAAAAAAAAAAAAAAAAAAAAAAAAAAAAAAAAAAAAAAAAAAGGTAATTCTTATATACGTGGAACACAAAAAGCAAATGAGTTTGATACTATTTCTTCTTTCATCTTCTCCAATATTTTTCTCTCTCATACGTTTTAAATTCTATTATGTTCCTTGTACTTCATTTGCTTTTCTTTGTCTATCATTCGTGTCCTCCTTACTATTACTCATCACTGATTTTGTAAGGTCCTTCCAAAAATGTCGGTTCCTAAATGATTCCTTCTACACGACATGGCAAAAGATGCAAAAGATGGGACAGGCTTTTCACCTTCCAACTTCCCATACATTATAACTTTCTTCCATCATCTTCATCGACCATCAATTCCATGATACAATTCATAAACCTAGGTGGTAGTTTAGTAACAATTCATCAAATTAAATAACTAAATAATGGATATGATCATCGGTAATTTATGGATGAGTGATTCGATTAAAATTGCGTGTGTGCGTAAACTAACGGAGATAATTAACGCCTGTGGGATTTAACGAGAGAGACATAAATAAAAAAAAGGAAAGATGAAAACACGAGAGAGATGTAAGGTGTTTGGGTAAATGAGGATATCCAGCACATGCCCTTTTTAAAATACCTTTAATTTGGGTAGGTTTAATCCGACAACAAGGAATACTTTTTAGACTTTCTAGTTTCTAGACTTTTAATACCTTTTTTCTAGGGGTGTGCACGATTCGGTTTGGGTCGGTTTTTGGCTAAAACCGAAACCGAACCAAAATGTTCAGTTTTTATAGAACCCAAAACCGAAACCGTTCGGTTTTTGGCGGTTCGATTTTTTCGGTTTATTATCGGTTTCGGTTTGGTTTTTTGGTTTTTTCGGTTTCTAACCATTTATATTTTAGCATGGCAAATTTATACCAACAAACTTGTATTACATAAAAAATTGGTTATTGTCAATCTAAGCATAAGAATGTTTATTTCATAATTATATAATTACACACATATGGATGAGACACACACATGCAACTGAACATACACATAGTGTGATCATCGTCATTTATTTACTGAGTATTCTCAAGTAAACACACGACACGACAAACACGCATATAAACATAAACGTTAAGATAAATATATTATAATTTTACCCACAAAATGAATATAAACGAGGTTGGAAACCCGCGCGTTGCCGCGGGGTGTTTTGCTATTGAATTGGGATAAATAGAATGTACAAAATCTATATATTTGAACTGATCAATAGTCAAGTGTCCAATGGTGGTGGAATGCTCAGTCACCAAAAGAGCATTGTGTTGATGCTTAGAGCTGTATACTTAAAAGACATGTTTAGCTTAAAGTTTAATACATAAGTGCAGTTGCAACGTATATGAGTTAAGAGAATTATCAGTTATCTGTGTGAAGGAGAAATTTTTGACTTCTTTCCTGAGAGGGATTTAAATGAATGGTTTTTCCTGAAATATTGGAATAGAGTCTCTGTCGGCATTGTTCGTAGTGATTCTATCGTCACTTTAGTCAGGCAAATTAGTATCCATTTTTATAGGCGTATCTCCTGATGGCTCGTAATCCTGAACATCAATGCATAGATGAAACATATTTGAGTATATATGTCAAGATTTTCATCACATTTACAAATCAACACATCCGTGATTCATTGCATCTTGCAAATCAAAAAATATCATACCATGTATTTCTGGTAGAATGTATCATGAGCCTTTTGCTGTATTGAAGCATATTGTGTAGCATGATCGTTGTGTAAGCTCTTGAGATTCTTGACTTGAGATTTGGTTGTTTCCAGAATCGCAGATACCTACACCTTTCCAATCATCCACCATTTCTGACCCGGACACCCTGTAAAAGAAGATATTCCTGTATGAGTGCATTAGACGGTTATTACAAAAAATATGTATCATAGTTACTCATCTTATTGAATAAAAAAAAAGTTTAGTAATCATTTTATGCAGATTTAGTTATCAATAGCCCTTTTCAAATTCCATGACTTGTGCCACATTCATTTAAAAACATGCTTATTTTGAGACTTGAAAAGTTACCTTTGCATGTTCGATTGTCTGGCTTAATGGCATGATGATCTGGCTACATGTAAACCTTTGAGCTCGCATTCCAGAAAACCCTTACTGGTTAGCTTTAACTGAAGCAGCAAAGTAAGCGTCTACACTAAAGTCAGCCCACTCCAATCGTTATTCACGGAAAAATTGTACCATAGTATGACCAGTTATCAGGTTTATAACAATGAAGCTTTACACCATCAGTTCACCACCTATACAAAATTATATAAACAAATTGAATCGAAGAGCCAAATTACATCACCTTTTCCAGGTCCATAACATCAAGTCACCAACATAAACCGTTGGAATATTTAAACACGTGAAACATTTTATCAAGATAGCTTTTGCCACACTTCCTAGACCTGCAATTGACATGACAACAAAGTAATAATATCGGGATTTCGCTACAAATGAGACATAGGGATGAGTAAGTGCAAATTCCGGCAGAGGTGAGATAACGGTAACCACCATCTAGCCACTAAGAACAACACATACTCTATCACCACCATGAATGTGACACAAAGGAACCCACCGAATTTATAAGATTTTATATTAGCAATGTCAAATTTAGTTTCTAAATGTATATCAGTTAATTTTTTTATTATACACTTTTCGTCCAAAATGTAAGCAACTTTTTGGCATAGTCACCAATAACATTCTAAATTTCTAAATGTATATCAGTTAAATTTTTTATTAAACAACAATATCTGCAATCTTAGAAATCACCCGTAAACATCAGCCACGCACATCAACAGATTCTAACAATGACATTCTAATTATAGCCTCTTAGTAAAATATTCGGTATTAATTATATGTTTTCTTGTTCTAGTAAACAAACTGGATAAGCGGCTAAGAATATGCATCTATGTTTTGTGTTTATTTTTCTTCATATAAAGACCAAAATTCCAACATTTCCACCAAAATTTATAATCTAATAACTATTATATAAAGAGGAGTGATATCTTGAAAGATTTACTCCTTAAATTGTATCATAGTGAAAGAACTTACTTTATGACAATGGAGACAATTCAGTGGCGCAAATTCGATTGACTGGCGGCACAAAAAACCCAAAATTCAGCGGCACAATAGAGAAACATGTATACATTACTGGAAACTTCCTTTTGGGAGTTTGTCCCTGAGTTTCCAAAGGTTGTGTTTCAGTGGGTGGGGTCAATGATTTCACCTGAACAACAAAAATGATGCATAAGCAATCTTAATCACTGAAAACAAAATGAATAGCAATAACAATATAGTCATAAGAATCACAAATACATGGCTATTACGCCATTTCAGTCCCATGTACAGCAGCCAAACCCACCCATTTGACCCGCCTGATAGTCATGGTTTCATAGGTTACCCATTTCAGTCCTTTTAGAATTAGCTAGTATTCACAGAGTGTTCATAGAAATATTGTTGGCGAACGTATTTGGTTAAAGAGTAAATGTGCGTTTGATGTAAAGCTTTTCATAGCCAACAAAGTTGTTTTTCATCTATAAAAACCATCAAAGTTTATAAATAAAATAGATATACCTCAATTTCAATGTCAATGCCTAGTTAAATCCATGAAAGGTTCTTTGTTCTTTTCTCAGTATATTCAAACTTTTTCATTAACCGGGCATTCCTGCCATCAACTTCTAGAAAAGACTTTTTATAATCTTGTACCTCCTTTTTTTGATTTTGCAGCAAAGGCTATAGAAACATATAGATTAACCAACCACTTGCTATAGATGTATCTAAAAAATTATTGTATGGATTATACGATTCGACTACCTTGCTAGCAACAAATGACCTGAATTGCTTTTGAATCTTCATTGATGCTGTTTTTCTTGTTGACGACTCAAATAGTTTGCAACCTGATAAACATGTACAAAGAATAAAAAGAAGGTCAGACTCGACTTAAGGATATCTAAATATAAGGAAGTACTCAGAATTATGGTTATAATAAGCAAATACATAATAATCACGACTCTCAAGCTAGCCAAGAGGTGTTGTCCTCAACACTAAGGCAACGGACTCTGCAATTTTTTCTTAAATGTAATCTTTTGGATAAAACCTTAATTTTTTATGACTTTGAGATAAAAAAGATGAAAAATGAGCTATAACGTTAGAAACTTTCTTAGATGACATGTAGATCAGGTAAACAACGATTGTAGATTTTTAAGATATTAAGACATTGATACTTACTCAAGGACATGGACAACAGCTTGTATCACATCTTTTTGTACCTACGACATAATGTGGGCCGGCTTCATTTTACAACCCACCATGCAATTGTATCCGCTGTACCACTTACTGCTTAAGGTTACTCCAAGCTGTTGTACTTCCCGCTTTCGTATTTCAGGCCTGCAAATATAAAAGTTAATCCGTTGCAAATGCAAAACAGATCAGGCCACAATTCCAAAACATGCAAGAACCTAACTCATAAAGCCTCTACATACAAAATTTCATACCATATAAAAAAATCCAACCCCAAACCACTCCTTTTTCAAAGTCCTTATTTTAAACATACATATCTGCTTATACTTATATGACGAACGTTAAAAAAATTAGTGAATCCACACAGCAAGAACAACAACAGTAGCTAAACAAACTTCTATTCAAAATCAACTAATTGCAAATGAAATTCAAATAAACGCAATGACCTCTAAGACGAACTTCCAAGTTACTCTAAACTGATTATTATCATATTGACATTCCATTACAACGTGTACAACAAAAGGAAGGTTGTAAGCCGTCAAAATAAGCTAATCCAAACACCCCTAACAAAGGAACAGGACCCAAATAAATTAAATAAGCTCATAAGGTAGGATAATAAGATAATCGGAACATCTTCAAATCATGCCTTATAAATAAGGGCCATAAGGTCAACTAAGCAACCAATTAACCTACCAGCTTAACCACATACAAAAGTACAAAATTTAAAAAAAAAAAACTAAAAGTTAAAAAAAAAAAGTCGAATTTAGCAAAACCCAAAAAAAAAAAAAAAAAACAATTTTTGAAGTTCTCTAACCTGGTTGACGAATCAGTGCATCCAATTGGTGGTACAATAATGAAAATCCAAATCCAATCTACAAATAAAAACTGAAATAATTATTATCAGGATAAAAAAATTGACACAATAAAGAGGATGAAAATCATCAAACCATAATTATATCCGGATCTTGATCAATCGACCACCAAATCTATTTGTAACACGAACAAAATAAAAGTGGTATACAGATCTATAGAAAACATAATCTGATTGTTTAGTGTGTTTTGATGTAGGTGTTTTTGTTCCGTGTTTGTGTGTTCTGTGTTTGGTATATGATTGTGTGTGTGTGTTTTGTGAGGAGTGTGTGTGTTTTGTGCGTGTTTTGTGTTTTGTGAGATGTGACCGATAAGGATCCAGAGAAACGGATATAAGCCACAATAAAATAATATTATTACTGTTCCTTTCACTGTGTGTACTCTCACAAAACAACTGTAGCTGCCCAAAAAATTGGGGGGCAGCATCCCACCGGATATTATAATGGTATAATTTATAAATTTGATTTATTTAGTTATTTATTCATATTATATTAATTATATATTATTATATAATAAAATCGGTTCGGTTCAATTTTAGCGGTTTGGTTTTTAGACGAAAACCGAAACCGAACCGTATTTTTTGGTTTTTGAAAAATAAAAACCGAACCATCGGTTTTTAGTTTCAGTCAGTTTTTTCGGTTTTTCGGTTTTCGGTTCGATTTCGGTTTTTTCGGTTTTGTTTGCTCACCCCTACTTTTATTTGATCATAAACCTAGATCTTTTAATCCCTGAACTTTTTTGTTGAGGGAATAGAAACCATACGAAAATATTTTGTGACAAATTGAGTAGTTAAACCAAATCGAGATTGATTCACATTCATAAAGATAGAATTGTTAATTTAGTACTCTTTTAGTCCCAAAATAAATGCTCATTTTGACTTTTTTTGCAGTATTTTTTGTTCAACTTTGACCTTATTATTTTATTATTATTATTATTATTTTTATACAATATTTGATGCAAAATATATAAATGAATTAGGTTTAAATTGTATTTTCATTGATATAATTTACATAATTTATTATATAACACAAACAAAAATATTAAAGGTTAAAATAGAACAAGAAAAACTGCAAAAAGTCAAAGTGGACATATATTTAGGGACAGATGAGGTAATGATCTAACTTATCTAATGATGTGTTGCCTATTGTAAGAGGAGTTACTCGGGGACAAGTTTATTTAGGGAATAAGTAAACTTGGTGAATAATCTAGGGTTTTCTTATAAATAGGGATCATTAGCAATGGAGTTTATGTGAGGAGGTAACAAAAAAGGAAAGGCATTATGAGAATCTCCCTTCGTCCCGCGTGGTGGTCTTGGTGATTTAATAACAATGGATGCAAATTCCGTTCTTGTAATCAACCGTTGAGAGTGGTGTGAGAACTATTCAAAAGTGTCGAGAGTTAAGCGTCACCAATTTTGTAATATCTTTCATATAGTAGACGTTAAATGGCATACGGGTCCCGTGGTGTTTACTTTGCTTCGAGAGGTTTTTCACTTAAAAAGAGTATGCGTATTGTTTATCATTTTCTTTATTGTTTAGCTGTAGATGTGTGATCCATTGTCGTGGGTGTAACATCCCAACAAGTGGTATCAAGAGCGAGGTTCGATGAGAAGGAATCATTCAACTTAGTGGAGGCCATTATGAGAAGAACGAAGGCTTAATGTTCGCTTCGTCATATTCTGCGCAATGGTGGTGGAATTGACGTTGTGTGTTCGCTAACTATTGGATCTCAGTGATTTTTTAGCAGAAGGTCCAAGATACATAGATACACAATCTCACAGGAGGGATTTTTTATTTGAAGTGCCAGCCAAAAGATATAGCTCGTTGAATATACTATCAGATTGTTTTGGTGAATTTCTTCCGAGTCAAGTTGTGGTGTTTATAATTACGATGAAGATTGAGAATGAGGACGGGTTAACAATTGTATGTGAGTTAGGGTATAGCCAAGTTGTGATGTGGATAACGTTTGGTTCAAAGATGATGAGAGTCGATAGACTATGTTGATCGTGAGGGTTACTATGTTGATCGCGAGGGTTCCTTGTATTGAAAGTCTTCGTAACAATGAGATGGTTATGCGGCATGTAACGGTAGAGAAAATGCAGCTGCACAAGATGATCGATCACGTCGTTATCCTTGAATAAGAGATCCATATCATTGCAAAGGTTTTATGGATCTTTAACCAAGGTAGGATTTGATAGAAAATGATTCACATTCCTAAGATAGAGTTGTTAATTCACTAATTATTGGATCGATATACTCTGACCAAACTAACTATGTAGCTTGTAAGGGTTTAGTAATCTTGGATAAATCCTTAACTACTAACAATGAAACACTGATATATTTTGTTAAGTGAGACGAAAAGTGTTACGCTTTTAGGGGGTCATTTAATCTCTAATTCGTATAAATGTGATCAAATATTGCCCTAAATCGTTCCTTTTGTCATTTTAGGTACTTTTGAGAGGAATTCTGGAAAACATGCATATTCGGATGTTTTTGGAGCATAAAAGTGAAGAAAACGACAAAGTCTCAAAGAAGCTGGAAATTACAACCTGACGGAGTCAGGAGTCACAAGGTGACGCCGTCAGTAAGGATGACAAAAGAGTGGAATTCAATTATCAAACGACAAGCCAGAAAGATTTCAAGAATTTACACCTGACGCCGTCAGGTGTTAGAAGATGTAGGCCGTCACGTGTTAAGTTAAAGAGAGACGGCCCAGAGAGTTTTACAAGCTGACCACGTCCCAAATGGATCTAGGCCATCCGAGAACCCTAATGGCGGCGAGCTGACGGCGTCAGGCCCTATAAGCTGACGCCGTCCGAACTTATTTTCTATATATATTTCCAAATTTTCATTCATTGTGTGTGGAACTTTGTGGAAAACTTTTAGGGCAAACCCTAAAGACGAATTTTCTGTGACTTTTAGGGTTTCCAACCCTTGGAACCCTACTGCTTAATTAAAGATAAGGCTTCACTTTAATTCAATCAATATGTCTATGTGTTGATTGTCTATCTATCTTGCTTGTCTTTCAATTAACATGAGTAGCTAAATTCTCTAGTGTTTGCTTAGATCTAATGAAACCTAACTATTGATTATTGGTTAATTGGTGTGTATTGTTGTTTGTTGGGATGATTGTTTCATCGATGTTAGGCTCAAGAAAACTGGCCAACCTCCTTTATGGTAACGTGCTTGAACGTCTTGGGAAACATGTAGTCGAGGCATACTAGGCTATTAAGGTAGTATTTAACGCATGAGCCACTGTTTACAACCCCTATGGTTGTGCCGTGCATGGCATAGGGCGAGATAAGAGCTCATAGAATTGGAGAGATATGTATGCCACTCCATGAGTTATTAGGAATACACCCTTCATCCACACAAGTAACACACATATCAATTAACCGGTAAAAGATAGTTAGGGAGTAATGAAATCTAAGTAAACACAATTTTCTCCATATTGTTTTCACAACCACAATAGTTTAGATATTTATTTTATTTTAATTTGCATAAGTAGTAAACTTGGGTTAGTTGACTAGCAACTAATTCCGCCCTTCCTCTAAAAACCGAGATTTTAATTGCTTTCAAAAAAATATAAAAATACAAAAAGAATCTTCCTTCCACCCTTAGACCTATTAGAGTAGCTTTTCTATCCTAACGAACACTATTCCCTGTGAGAGAACGATCAATCCCCCGTACTTACCACTATCCTATACTACATCGGTCAGGTACACTGCCTGGTGGGGTTGTAAGCCTCTTGAGATCCCTCGAGAGGTAAAACCTGTTGTAAGGTCACAAAACCACGCATCAAGTTTTTGGCGCCGCTGCCGGGGAATAGTTATTGTTTAGGTAGAATTTTTATTTCTTTAGGTCTACTCACTAGATTCCTTTCTAGTGAGATTTTTATTTTCTTTTTCTAGGATTTTCTTTAGTCTATCTTTTTCTTCGTGTTTTTGTTCGTAATCTTTACCATCCGCCATCATGGAAGGTGGTAACATCCTTGATCCCAACAACCTAATTCAACCAAACCACCCACCACAACCAAACCAACCTCCTAGACCCCGCACCTTAGGAGAGTATTCCCGACCTAGCCACCTTGGCTATCGAAACACCATTGAGCTCACTCAAGGAGCCAATGTCACTCCCTTGCGATCCGACACCATCCGGTTGGTGCAAAGCGGATGCGCATTCCATGGACTTCGTTCCGAAGATCCAAACCAACATCTCAAGGATTTCCTCAAAATCGTAGATTCCATAGACCTTGATGTTGCAACTCGAGAGACGACCCGATTGCGTCTCTTCCAATTCTCTCTACGGGACCAAGCTAGTCAATGGCTTGAGCGACTTCCCGCAGGATCCATCACCTCTTGGGACGATCTCACAACTCGTTTCCTTGCTCAATTTTTCCCACCGGGGAGAACTACCAAGCTAAGGAATGATATCTTGGCGTTCCAACAACGCCAAGGCGAAACCCTCTACGAGGCATGGACTCGATTCAAGGACTTACTCCAAAAAGTCCCTCATCATGGCATAGACCTTTGGCTCCAAGTCCAAATCTTCTATGACCACATCAATCTCCACACGAGGCAAACCATTGACCAAGCGGCCGGTGGCAAGCTACGTGATCTAAGTGCGGAACAATCATGGGATCTCCTAGAAGATCTTGCTCTATATGACAACGAAAGTTGGAATGATCCCCGTGATTTGAATAAAACGGTCAAGGCAATATCTTTGCCTTCGAATAATTCAAGCACTTCCGACCGTAGGATCATAGAACTTGAAGACCAAGTCAAGTTTCTCATGAAATCCTACGAAGCTCCTAAACCTTCAAGCCAAGTGAACAAAATCACTTCTTCGTGCGAATTATGTAGTGGTCCCCACGACACTCGTGATTGCATGGAACTCCCCGAACAAGCTTTTGCGGACTACGCATCCACGCGTACCGACGGAGCGGGAGATAAGTGGTACACTTTCAAACCCGAGCCAAACCCTTATGGAGATTCATACAACCCCTCATGGAAAAATCACCCCAACCTTAGGTGGAAGTCAAACCAAAACGCACCCCAAAACAATTCTTCCAACCCACCTAACCGGTTTCAATCCAACGGTAATTCCTCAAACCGTACCTTCAACAACAATCCTTCCAACAACTATGGTAGTACCAACAACTTTGAAGGATTGATGTCCAATTTTATGGCATCTCAAGAAGCTCGCATAGCTAAATTCACATCCGAATTCAATCAACAACAAGTAGAGATGACCAATAAAATTGACAACTTGTTGAAAGCCCTCAACAACCAAGTGCTATCACCCCCACAAAAGGACGCTAGAAACACCAATAGCGAACCACAAATCAAGGACCCCTCTTCATCCAAACATGTCCACTTCGTAAACGTTGTGACCATTAGACCAATTGATAGGAGTGAGAATGATAGTGAATCAAAGGATGAGAGTAAGGAATTAGAGGATGATAGGAAGGCTAAGGTTAGCGAAATAGAAGAAGTAGAGGAGGAGGATTACTTCAATAGGTTACCCACTAAGGAAGAGCGAGCATATCATAAGAATCTATTCGATGACTCCGAGACCCCATACATCCTAGGTAACCCAATTTTCAAGGTGGGCGATCCATCTAATCTCAACATACCATGCAACATCGGGCATTTGCATATTTGGAAAGCGTACATTGACCCTAGATCACCCATTAACATCATGACTAGAGCTCAATACAATTTGATAATGAAAAGTCAACTAGGGTATAGAGTGTTTCCCGATAAGGGATGGATTAGTAACTTCACGGGAAGAGTTAAAGGATTACCGGTTTATGTAGGAAACTTTACCTATGTCACCGACTTTGTGATTGTAGAAGATATCCGCCCAATAATCGATGCAAGTGTGACCCAAGTAGTCTTAGGCAAACCATTTATCGAGGTCTCTAGAATGACTCATGAACCTTCCTTAGGGATAGTCACATTTAAGGATGAGACCGATGAGGTGAACTACCAAATGCCGTATAAGATAGAGCAATACCAACACTTGTCAAACGTTGAGAAGGAGCTCAAACAAGCGGTTTACTATAGGAATGATGAGGATAGACGTAGGGGAGTAGACTATGTCATGAAAAGGATTTTCGGTTTCTATAAGGATTGTTTGAACTTAGGGCCCGAATACAAAACCGGAAAAGAGGATGACTTAGGAACCGTGACCAACGACGAAGTCACGTAACGTACGGTGACTTTGAGTCTAGCTACAAGACTCGTTAATAAAGAAAAGCGCTTCTTGGGAGGCAACCCATGTTTTGTGTGTTTTTGTGTGTTTATTTGATTTTATTTGTTTCCGTATGTAAGTTATATTTCTTGTTATTGATTCATGCTTCAAACTAAATTGTGAAAATGCTTTATTTTGTTTTTAACTTCGTCTTAACTACATATAAAGGTATTTTGCAAAAGCTAAGTGTAAGGGAAATCTAAATCGGTTTATATAGAACGAATGAACATGAATCATAACAATGAAATTAGCATACATATTAGTACTTGTTTGAGTCAAATGCTTGTATCGAGTCATAATGAATTTTTGCAGGAATTCCAGGAAGTAAGATCTAGTTTTTCCAGAATTTTTCCCGGAAGCTTAACATGAGAATTCTGTCAGAACTTTCTGACGGCGTCAGGGTTAACACCTGACGGCGTCAGGTTATAATTTTCTGCAATTTTTGAAAGTTTTGTATTTTTCCGGAAACCTAAAAAGTTTTGTCAATTCTTTAACTTATAATCTCCAGGAATTCTGCAAAATATTCATTCCACAAGCATTATATCTTATTATGTAGATTTTACCGCCGATTTTACGCGAGGTTGGCCTTTATCTTTTTCAGGTTAACAGGTTATTTTGGACAAGAAGACGTTTATTATTTTGGAAGGGAAGCTTTGAACGTTCGTCTATCTTGGAAGAAGATCTAACCATGTTACATCACTATCCACAACAAACGATTCAGGGGAGTATTTGATTTCATTCTTTCATCTTATTTACTTTTACGTCTTTTATTTGAACATTGGGGACAATGTTCGGTTTAAGTGTAAGGGGGGTAAATGAAAGCACCGTTGAGAATATACTTACGCTTGATGTTTTGCTTTGTTTGATAGTAAATTTGTAATAAAACCAAGAGAAATATTTGTTAGGGCAATTTTAGCGCCAATTTAAAATTTTTTACAACATTTAGAAGTGAAACCTTGATCTTAATGAGCGTCTCATGGATAGGAAATTGTATGACTAGCACAAAACCGTACCACTAAAAAATTTTCCACCCCAAATATGTGAGGTTCGCCCCTAGAATTGGTAGGAAAAGCATCCATCTTTGGTGCTATGATGTGAGTACCGGTAGTATTTAGATTCTAGAACTTGCGTTAGGACCATCTCAAATCCACAAGTGAGACTACATTCGTGTAGTTAAGATTTACTACATGATAAGAGGCATTAGGATTAACCCATTGTTTTACACCCGTATATTTGTTATAATTACATTGACTTCATTGGTCAAGTAATTCTCCCACACCCTTTGCGTTGTATCCATTTTTGGTACACGATACCCCTAGTACACCCCTCCGAGCCTATCCTTTCGTTTCGACCTTTGAGCATCTTACTCAAAGTGAGAATTTGTTTACACCCCACTAAATGTACACCCAAATCGCCTTAGCCTACCTTGTATGCACCCACCTTTGGTGCATTATTGTGAAAACATTTGTTAAACCCTTAGTTAATTATCCGGTCAATTACATGGTTGCTAAGTTAAGTCATATCCTTGTACATATTGTTTTGGGACGATTGGGACTCATGGGTAAAGTACTAGTGTAATGAAGTAATGGGGAAGAACAACATTATTACCCCCATACGTGCTAAATATTTAAAAAGTACTCCAAGTTTTTCGATTATCTTAATTCGAGTCATTAGAATAGTGATTGTAAAGTTATGTAAAGATTCAAGTGTAAGGGGAATGCAAATCCCCTATGATGTATTATTTTGGATGGTAGGGCAAGAGTGTATAAAAAAAAAATCGAAAAATCAAGAAAAATACAAAAAAAGAAAAAATGAAAAAGAAAGAAGAAAAACATACGGACTACCATCCCGTTTCCTTTTATGTTCCTTTTTAGTTTTTGTTATTTCATTTTTAGACTAAGATTGAGTCGAGTCTTGACTTAAGCAACGATGTAGAGTGCATGTATTTGATCATGATAATTAACTCGCCACCACTAAATACCCCTTATTCCAACCAAACCGTGTCATCATATCCCTACACCTTACGTTACAACCCTTTATAAAGCCCTCTTTGATAGTTTATCTTAGGTGCTTACGCCTAGTGGAGGAGTAATTGATCCCTTCCCAAGCCTATGGTAATCTATTTGCTATGACAGGTAGTGAGTGTTATTTTCCGTTTCCATTTATGAGATATCACTTTATAACATTTGAGAGATGTGAGAATCCAAACACTATTTGTGAGGTGCTAGTGTATGATTTCCGTGCTTGTTATGATTAGGGTCGAATAACTATTTATTGTAATTACTTTTATATTCGTGTTAAATGACCCTAACTCATATTTTGATTAGAATAAAAGCTCATTTGCTTGAAGACAAGCAAATCTCAAGTGTAAGGGTATTTGATGAGACGAAAAGTGTTACGCTTTTAGGGGGTCATTTAATCCCTAATTCGTATAAATGTGATCAAATATTGCCCTAAATCGTTCCTTTTGTCATTTTAGGTACTTTTGAGAGGAATTCTGGAAAACATGCATATTCGGACGTTTTTGGAGCATAAAAGTGAAGAAAACGACAAAGTCTCAAAAGATG
>LBNU01009618.1:213327-228989 GCA_014162995.1 Artemisia annua
AGATTGGCATCAGAGCTAAGGTTATAGCGAACTAGGTTGTATCTTGGACTCTAGACTATAACCACATCATCATAGCATCTCATCATTTCATCATGAGTGCATATTCACTTTACATGGTTTTATACCACAATACAGTTCATAGCTCGGGTGCGTAACCACCTACATTTCATGGGTATAGGGATACCTACATTGCTCGGGTATGGCATGATACCTACATTACATGGGTGCGTAACCACCTACATTTCATGGGTATAGAGATACACTACATTACTTGGGTACTTTGTTGCCTACATCACTTAGGAATGGATCACCTACATTTATGGCATCACTTGGGTGTGCGATCACCTACACTACATTACACGGGTCACTTTCATTCATTTTACATCGGTTGTGCAATGGGGTGTGAAAACATAGGTTACAAGTCTTGTATGGGCGGGACTTGCAACTGAATGGTTTGACATCGCCTTTGCTGTCTAAACATTTTCTCAAGGAGTTTTGGACATATTACGAGTATAACTGAGCTAAGTATTGCAAAATTCATTAAACCTCGGTAGGATATGGACTGATCACCTATATTCGACCAGGGACAGTGGGACATGGACTGATCACCTATGTCTGACTCAAAGGTGAATTTTGGAATGCTTTGAGCAGTTATGTTAGGATTATGTTCGGGTCGAGTCTTACAAAATTCATTAATTCTCACCATGGTCTGAATCTTCATTGGCAGCACCTTCCAAAGAAGCAGTACTTTCCCTTAGAGCAGTATGTTGAGAAGATTCATGAACCGGTGATGAAGCAGCATGTTGAGAAGCATCTTCTCCCTTTGAATGTGACTGCTCAGTATGTTGAGAAACATCTTGAGCTTGGGATGGAGTGGAAGCAGAGTCAGAATGTTCATTATCATTATCTAAATCCTCTTGAGCAGCATCTCTAATAGCTTGTGCCACTTCCAAAATATGTGCAGTTAAAGGAGTATTCCTTCCAGAAAATTTTGCACTCTTGGTAGCCATGAAGGTGAACACCTTATCAGGTTGGACTATAGCAGGCAAAAAGTGTGGGGGTTTTGGAACACCCTCAAGCTGTTTGTTCAAAAATAATTGAACAAACCTGGGATACGTAAAAAATGGTGAACCATTCTTGATATGTTTATGCATACCATCAAGAATCATAAAAGAGAAGTTAAATGGTTGATTGGTAGCTAATCCCACTAATGCAGAGGCTATGGTTTGACTAAACTCATTCCAAGCAGTACTTTTGTTACTTAGGCAATCAAGTAAAACATGAATGAGATACTTCCAATGTGGACTGAATAAGGGTTTCTAAAAAGTAAGCTTAGTAAGAGAACCCTCATACCCAATATCTCTTAGTGTATCCCAAAGTACTTTTTTAGCAAACTTAACAGTACCTTCTTCATCATGAAACTGAATATCTGCTCTAATAGTAGCCTCAGTAATCCTAATATTCCTCCCAGCAACTTTAGCCGTAATGAATGATAAATCAGGTTCTTCCCAACCCGATGTAGCAGTAGCCCAAAATTCTTGAATCCATGGCTAAATGATGTCCGGATTGACCAATAAAGAGTAATTGATTGGAGACCCAGTTAGGAAATCAATCACAGCATGAAAATCAAGATTCAATTCTGTTTTATCCAAATTAGCAATCATATTATGCTTACTACAAGTTGAACGAGCCATTTGTGAGTGGTAGGAGAATAAATTGTACGACGAAGGTAAATTGATGATGAAAGTGGTGGCGTAAATATGAATGAATGGGAAGTAGAAAAGTAAGTGTAAAAGGCGGTAGGGTTAGTTATATATGGATAAGATATAAAAAAATCAAATCCCATTGAATGCGTATACCGTTATTTTGGCATGTATCCCTTCCGAGTATTTTACCACTACCCCGTATTTTTTACCGTTAGAACAGTACTTTTCCACGTAACGGTACTTTTACACGTCAGCAGTACCCTTCAAAGCAGTACTTTCCCAAAGCAGTACTTTCAGCTAAAATTGCAAGCAGTGCTTTCCCATTATCTTTACCACAACATCAATAGCAATGTATTGCCTCCCCTCAAACAATGCATAGGACTAAATGAAGTCCTCCCCTCAAACGTAGCTTAATAATTAATCATACCAATACTTACCACCAAATGTTTGAACCTTGAAACATCAAATCCTTTGGTAAGTAGATCAGCTACATTGTCATCTGTGTGAACCTTGACAACATTAATGAGTCTATGCTCATAACAATCACGAATAAAATGATGCCTAATCTGAATATGCTTGGTCTTGGAATGATAGACAGGATTCTTCACAATGCAAATTGTACTCTCATTATCAATGTTGATCAGTATACTTGTAATTGAATCCATAATCCAAGAGTTGATTCTACATCCAAAGTACTTGTCCACAACAACTTGCAGCAGCAACATACTCTGCTTCAGTGGATGAGGTTGCAACAATTGTTTGTTTCTTACATTGCCATGAAACTAGTCTTCTTCCAAGATATTGGCATCCTCCTATGGTTGATCTTCTATCATAATTATCTCCTGCATAGTCACTGTCTGAAAAAGCTTCCAAGTGAAAAGGTGACTCCTTAGGATACCATAACCCTAACGTAGGTTGATGCTTGAGATAACTAAAAATCCTCTTAACTGCATTCATATGAGAGACCTTGGGTGTGACCTGATATCTTGCACATAAACATACAGCAAACATAATGTCAGGTCTAGATGCAGTTAAGTACATAAGACAACCAATCATTGATCTATAAAGCTTGACTTCCACAGGTGCTCCATCATCATCCTTTCCTAATGAGTTTGAGGCTTTAATGGGTGTGGTAACTGGCTTCATATCACTTAAGTTGAATTTTTTAAGAATGTTAGTGACATACTTATCTTGACTAATGAAAATTCCAGTTCTTGATTGTTTAACTTGAAGCCCCAAAAAGAAAGTTAATTCACCCATGGAACTCATTTGAAATTCATTTTGCATAAGCAGCTCAAATTCTTTCACCATAGACTGTTTTGTGGCTCCAAAAATAATATCATCCATATATACTTGAACAAGCATAATATCCTTTTTATCTCTTTTGATAACAAAGTCTTATCAATTGCACCTCTCCTGTAACCATGTTGCAATAGAAAAGTGGAGAGTCTTTCATACCAAGCTCTGGGAGCTTGATGAAGGCCATACAGTGCCTTGACAACTTTGTAGACTTTGTTTGGATGTTCAGGATCCTCAAAACCAGGAGGTTGTTTAACATAGACTTCCTCTCTAATTTTGCCATAAAGAAAGGTACTTTTAACATCCATTTGATAAACAGGAAAGCCCATATAAGAAGCAAAGGCAAGAAATAATCTTATTGCTTCAATCCTTGCAACAGGAGCAAAAACTTCATTATAGTCCACTCCTTCTTCTTGTCTATATCCTTGTGCAACCAATCTTGCTTTGTTCTTGATGACATTGCCTCTTTCATCTCTTTTAACTCTGAAAACCCATCTTGTACCAATCACTTTCTTTCCATATGGTAATTCACATAATACCCAAACATCTTGAAGTTTGAATTGAAGAAGTTCTTCTTGCATGGCTTCAACCCAACTCTCTTTAGCTAATGCTTGAGCTATTGTCTTGGGTTCTTCTTGAGAGATAAAGCAGGCAAACAGGCATGTCTGAAGATTCTTATGATTCATCCTGTTTTGTTTATAAACAAAGCTAAGTAAAGCACTATGTTGCTTAGAGAGACCTTTAGCTTTTGTTCTTGTGGTGACACCTGAACTGTGAGGTCCAATGATTTGGCTTACAGGATGATCTTTATGAACTCTTAAATTTGGAGTTGGTGGTACTTGAATATCATGTTCCAAATTTGTGACATCAGGATCTTCATATGAGAAAATGCCTTCATCTTGTAACTCATCATCAGTATCTTCTAACCCAGGCATGTTTGGATCATTCAAATCATCAGTATTGATCCAAGTTGATGTATCTAAGACACCAGAAGTAGTTTCAACTGGTTCATCAGTACTTTGAGAAGAATCTTTGAATATACCATTTTTCTTTGCAGCTTCATAAGCCCTCCTTTGATCATCTTCATAGGACTTTGCAATGTTTTCTTGAGAAAGCATTTTATTCAGTTCATCTTGAATAGCCTGGTTGTTATAAGATTCTGACTTGCCTTCAAATTTGCCCAGTGAATCACTTGTATTTAGAATAGTCAGAGGACATCCAAAAGGTTTCATAAAACGAATGTTTGGCTTCTTGCCCATAAGCAATTCATATGGTGTCTTCATCTGAGGTTTAGTGACTGAGACTCTATTTAACACAAAGCAAGCAGTACTTACAGCCTCAGCCCAAAATTGAATAGGTAATGAAGAATCTGCAAGCATGGTTCTAGCTGCTTCAATCAATGTTCTATTTTTCCTTTCTGCAACACCATTCTGTTGTGGAGTTCGAGCAATGCAAAACTTCCTCTTGATTCCTTTCTTGGCACAAAAGTCATCCATGAGCTGGTTCTTGAATTCAGTCCCATTATCACATCTAATACCTCTGACTTTGAGTCTTAATTGATTTTCAAGGGCTATTATGAGATCATGAATAGCATCAAAGGTTTCATCTTTAAATCCCAAGAAAAAGACCCAACTAAATCTGCTACAGTCATCTGTTACAACTAAGCAGTACTTCTTTTTATTCAAGCTTGCAACAAAAACAGGTCCAAATAAATCCGTATGCAACAACTCCAAAGGCTCTCTAATAGTTCTCTCCTCAAGCTTTTTGCATAAAGCTTTGTGTTGTTTACCCTTCTTGCAAGCCAAGCATGAATGATCATTCTTGAAGGTTTTTGAAGGTAAACCTCTGACTAAATCACCTTTGACCAGCTTGTTGATAATCTTGTAATTCACATGACCCAATCTTCTATGCCATTGATGTGCTTCTTCAAGTGTTGCTTTTGCTACTAAACATGTTTCTCTACCTGAAGAATTGACATTCTTCAAATCTAAACTATAAACATCATTGGTTCTTGGTATTCTCAGTGTTACCAAGTGATCATCAACAAACTTGTACTCAGGAGAGAGAATAAGACATTCTGTGTCAGTGAATAACACAGGATACTTTTTGTCGCAAATCTGAGAAACTGACAAAAGGTTGAACTTGAGCTCCTTTACATATCTAACATTTTCAAAATCAATGCAACCTGTCTTGATGGTTCCTTTGCAAGTAATTCTTCCTCCATCTGGATCATTCCCAAAAGCAACTCTTCCTCCAAAATAAGCCTTAAAATCTGACAGGATCTCCTTGTCTCCTGTCATGCTGCTAGATCAACCACTATCAATAATAATATGATCTTTAAGCTCCTCCTCTGGGTTGCCCTGCATAAAAGATGAAAAGGGTTAGTTTCTTTTAGGAACCCAAGCCGTTACTGACTTGTGTTCCCCTTGTGGAGTAACATACTTAAATTCTTTGAATATGTAATCTCCACTGTTTTTGAAAACATGATTAATTGTTTTCTTTTGTTCCAAACCCTGTGTTTGATTTTCAACAAAATTCTCTTTTTCACCCTTGTTTGCTGAAAGTACTGTTTGTTCCCCATCAGTACTTTCTTTCTTAACCCATTTAGTTTTAACACTGTGTGTTGAAATCTTTGTTCTAGGTACTCTGTTTGAGGTGTAAGGCCTTCTGGATTGATAGTAATTGGATCTCCTTGGTCTTACATTAGAATTTCCCTGAGTGGGTGAAAACGTAGCAGTACTTTGAGAGGATACTGCTTTTGACTTACCAGTACCTTGAAAAGTGTACCTATAGTCTTTAGAGAAATTACTATGGTTAACCCTGTGTGAGTAACTCCAAGCAGGTTTGCTCTCCTTTGGCTTATGGTTAGCAGATTTGGTCTTTGGGAATTTACTTAAGTATTTTGAGTGAAAGTCACAGTCCTTAATTAAATGATGAGGACTGTAACATACATAACATAACTTTCTATCCATATTCCCAAATCCCCTTCTTTGAGTTCTATAACCAAAACTTGCTTGTCTCTTTGGTGAAAAAGATTTTCTAAAATTAGCAGTATTTTGAAAAGTACTTCTTGAAGATACTGTTGGATTTTTAACAGTACTTTAGAAGAGTTTGAAGGTACTGCTTGTTTTGAAAAATCTTTAGAAAACTTTTGAGCATTTTGATCACATCCTGAACCATTAACTTTACTCTGTGTGTTCTCAACCTTAGGTTTCTCAATTGTTTCTTTTAAGGACTCAGAATTAGATGGACTAGAATTAAGCTTCTTCCTAAATTCTAGATTGTCTACTCCAAAACAAGAAACATCTGTCCTAGGTGGTTGAAAACTACCAGTAGGTGGAGCAACTGAATTATAACCCTTGTTTTTCTTAAATTTAGGAGGTGTTTGACTAATTGGTTCTTCATCACTAGATGTGTTGGCATCTAAGCTAATGAATTCTTCATCACTAGATGAAGTTACCTCTGAATTAAGTTGTTCCTTATCACTAGTGGGATTATCTTCTGAACTATCATACTCAACACTATAACCTAGTCCAGTTTTAATGTGTGATCTTCTTTGTTTTTCAACAAAACTAACATGTGAAAGACCAGATTCTTTCCAACTAGCAAGTTTTTCTAGCAAATTATCCCTTTGTTTAGTGAGCTTTTTAACTTCAGAAACTTTACAACCTAACTTCCATTCACTCAATTTTAATTGATAGTCTTGTTGTTCATATTTTTCTGCCCAAGCCATTTTATTATTTTCATGAGTGATTATTTTGGCTTCCAATGATTCTAAAGTCAATTGATAACCAGCTACCTCAGACATAGCCCTTCTATAATTATCTCTTTCAGTCACATAGTCTTTAAGCAACTTTTGATAACAATCATTACACTTCACCTCAGAGATAGTAGATGAACTTGGTGAAGTAGCTACCATGGCAAGCATTACAGGTTCTTCTTCACTTTCCATGCTCCAATCAAAGCTTCCAAGACCATCAAGGCTTCCAAGACCATCTCTTGTTTCCAAAGCAGCAAATCCTGGTTCTTCATCAAAGGCTGTGCACCAGTCTTCCAATGCAACATTACAGTAGGTGACTGGTTCATCATCAAATTCAGCACTCCAGTCAACCTCTGATAGATTTTCTTGAGCCACCAAAGCTTTTGGTTTTGGTTCAGTAATATGAATTTCTCGTATTTCAACCTTGGGTTTTTCAATCATTTTATTTGCCTGATATTTAGCAAACTTGCATTCCCTTGCAAAGTGACCAGGCCTTTGACAGTTAAAGCACTCAATCTTAGATTTATCAAATGCTATACCCTGTTTAGCTTTGAAGTCAATACCTCTTCCTGTTTTCTTCATAAACTTTTTGATTCTTGCAGTGATCATGGCAACTTGCCATCTTATGTCAATTTCTTCCAGATCATCTTCTTCAATTTGCAACAAATCTTCTTCATAAGTAACAGGTAAGGTGGCTTGCTGAGCAAAGAAGGAGCATACAACATCCTCAGAGTTGATGATGTTTGACGGTGATGAGGTGGTAGTAGTCATGGTTGTGCAAAGGTACTATTTATCACCAACAGTACTTTGAACATGATGAGCAGTACTTTTGGTGGAAGTACTACCTCTATTTTCTGAAGACACAAAAGCAATGTTATGAGCTTTTGAATTTATTTGACCATTCATCTCATGCTCATACACTTTTAAGTTATTGTAGAGATCATCAAAGTCCATAGAATCCAAACCAGGTTGTCCTCTGATCATAGTAGCAACCACATGCCACACAGATGGCAAACTTCTTAGGAACTTCATGTTTGCATCTTCAACAAACACCTCTGCTCCATATAACTCTAGCATACTAAGAAGATTTTGGAATCTGTCATAGGCAGCATCAAGACCTTCTCTTTCACCAACAGTGAATGTTTCAAATTGTTGCTTCAATAAGTTCCTATGCATCTTCTTTGAAGCATCATTACCTCCAAATCTTGTCTTGATAGCAGCCCATAATTGCTTTGCATCCTTAGCATCATGAAACTTGAGTAGGTGACAATCAGGAATAGCAGACAACAGTATGTTGAGAGCCTTGTCTTGATTCCTCTTTGTTGCTGCTGGTAAGGTAGGTTTAGGTGGTTCAGGTTGTCTAGGAACTTTCACAGGTTCTTCAAGAACAACATTACCATTGACAATCACATCCCATAAAGCATGGTCTGTGATAGCAATGTACTTCCTCATCTTCATGCTCCAGAGATCATACTCTCCCTTCTTGATGATAGGAATTCTGAGTGAGGTGATGGATGGGATTGGTGCAGCTTCAGTCGTCATTGTTTAGGGTTTGTTGTAAATTTGGTTTAAAGGGTTCTTCTTAATCAGAGTTTCCACACAAGCTCTGATACCACTTGTTGGATCGATATACTCTGACCAAACTAACTATGTAGCTTGTAAGGGTTTAGTAATCTTGGATAAATCCTTAACTACTAACAATGAAACACTGATATATTTTGTTAAGTATGCGGAATCTACTTCAACAAAGCTAAGAAGAATTAACAAAGAACTTTGATTATATTAAAACCTCTGAACCTGCTTATATACACAGATTCACCAACAACCCTAATAACTCTAATATCAAACTTGCATGTATCTCTAAAATCGTATATCTCTAATGCCAACCTAGGGATCCTTTTATAGGCATATGGAAAACCCTAGTCGGTTTACAATACTTGAACGACAAGTAAACTAATTCTAAACTAAGAACATTCTAGAATTATACAATAATCCTTAAACGTTTTGCATTATAGTCCTTTATCATAGCAGTCCTTTTGATGAGCAGTACTTTGACTTTCTTCAATAAGCAGCACTTTGACTTTCTTTATAAGAGCAGTACTTTGATCTTCAGCAGTACTTTGACTTTATAACCCAACAATCCTCCCCTAACTTGAATTCTACTTGCTTGATTTCAACTTCCTTTGTCTTCCCCTTAATCCATGCCAAATTACTCTAGCATTTAACATCTTTATCTTCAAGGAATGATTGTATCTGTCTTGTACTCACTGTGATTGTTTTGTCATCATCAAAGTAATCTTTATCAGCAACTATCAGCAACAATCTTTACAGCTACTCAAGTATGAACAATGAACTCCAGTACAGGCGCTAGGGAGTCAAGGGCAGGTATACCTTGATGATCTCTCAGCTGTCTGATTAAAGACCAAGGTAGTTAGGTGAGTCAATAGAGTTTAAGCAGGAAAACTCTTGGGAAGATAATCTATGCTCCTTTCCAAGACTCAAAAGAAGCTCATGGGAAATCGTAATTGTCAACTCTGGTAAACCAAAAGGACGTCAAGGCTGACTATTTCTGAACAAGTTACTGTGCGGAGCGGTTATATGGGAATGGGGTTATGAGTTTCATAGTAATTAAAGGTGTTTGTTAGTGGGCTCAGGAATGAAATGGGTATATCATAGTCATATAGATTCATTACTCATCAACTTGGTGTTTATGAAATCCATTCCGTGGGCCCTCTCTTTTCTACTAAAAAATTCAAATATCTATTACACTTTTTCATACCATATTTGTTGGGAATAAAGCTAACAGTTACCACTGATAGGCTTGTGGAAGACACTGCTGAAGAATGCACTGGCAGTGGAAACTCATTACCACTGCTAGTACATATAGTTACCACTGCTTATTAGATAACTGATGTATTCGTGTATAGATAAGTATAGAATAGATCTTGTGTATATTCTATTTAGATAGCTTAATACTTATCTTGTAAAGGACTCCTTGCTCTATAAAAGGAGATCCTAGGTCATTGTCTAAGGTACGAATTACTCTAGAGAGCTTCAAGGTGTAACCCTAGTGATAGCTAAGATCACTCGTATTATTATCATTAATAATATTGAAGCTTTGTGTTACATACTACTGTTCTCACTCACAATACATCACATAAACAATCTTCTAAGTGTTGCTAAGTAAATTCCGCGTGCTTAACAACATTACTCAAAGTATCTCTAACACAAGGTGTGTGTTTAGATCCATCAAGTGGTATCAGAGCCAGGTTTCTGATACTTTGATTTAGAAGATCCAAGAAGAAGCTTAACTCACTCACTCAAAGATGGAGATGGAAAACAATCAGTCAAATGTTCCAAGACTTCCCAAACTCAAACTTAATGAGTTTGAGATGTGGAGGATCATGATAGAGCAATACTTTCTTATGTCAGACTATGCTTTGTGGGAAGTCATCTTAAATGGTGATTCCTTCAAACCTCAATCAAAGACTGAGAAGATTGGAGACAAAGATGTTACAACAGTTTCTGTGCCTACTACAACAGATGAAAGGACCCAAAGAAAGAATGATCTGAAAGCCAGAAGTTCATTGCTTATGACTCTTCCAAAAGATCAAATAATAGCATTCACAAAGTTCAAAACAGCAAAAGAACTTTTTGAAGAGATCTGTTCAGTGTTTGGTGGCAATGATGCTACTAAGAAGACACAAAAGACATTGTTGAAGCAAAGCTATGAAAATTTCTCTGCTTCAAGCAATGAATCTCTTGACAGCATATTCACCAAACTACAGAAATTGGTTACTCAATTGACTGTGTTTGGAATTGAGGTGGAAAGGGAAGACCTCAACTTGAAGTTTCTAAGAAGTTTGCCTGCTGAGTTTCACACTAATGTTACAGTTTGGGAAAACAAACCTGAAATTGAAACTATGAAGCTCAATGACCTATATAATAATTTCAAGCTAATTGAGCAAAGGTTAAAGAAGGCAGGAAAGCTAGGTTCAAGCTCAAGTAGCTTGGCATTGATGTCAACTTCAATTGACACTGATGACAGTGAAGCTGATAGTGATGATGAATTTGCCACTGCTGGTTCAACTGTTTTCACTGGTAATGCTCTTGTTACCACTGCAGGTTCTAAAAAGAAGGTTGCTGGTATAGGTGATCCCACCTTTTATGCATTCATCTCTACTCAAGTGAATGGCTCTATATTGACTCATGAAGACATAGAGCAAATTGATGATGATGACTTAGAAGAGATGGACATAAAATGGCAAATAGCTCTTCTTAGCATGAGAGCTAGGAAGTTTTTCAAGAAGACTGGCAAGCCAATCCACATTAATGGAAGTGAAACTGCAGGGTTTGATAAGAAGAAAGTGGAGTGTTTCAACTGTCACAAGTTGGGACATTTTGCTAGGGAATGTAGAAGACCAAGGAAGCAGGATAACAGATCCACTTGGTATAAGCAGAAGAAAGAGCCAACAATGGAAGAACCAAAGGCAATGTTGGAAATTGATGGTGTAAGCTATGATTAGAGTTTCATGGCTGATGTTGATGAAGAGCAATCTACAGAAGCTGGTTTCATTGCTACAGAACATGCTCTCAGGGCTTTCTCTGACTCTGAGGTACAAAATTTTGAAAGTTGTTCTAAAACATGTAGGGCAACTAGAGAATGTGAAAGGCTTAATGAATTATGTGAGAGTCAAAGAACAAAGTTGTTTGCTGCTAATTATAATGTGTCAAATCTTAGAAGAGGCATATCTGTGTTAGAAAAACAACTAGAGCATTATAGAGAAAATGAATCTAAATTTAGTGATGATATGATTGTTATTAAAAGAGAGTTAGATCATAAGATAGCAGTGAATGAGGCATTAAAAGAAGAGGTTGACAGACTTAAAAAGGTGAATGAAAATGTAAATTTATCTGTTGACACCTTGTTTTATCAATCTAAGTCTATTGAAAAAATTTGGGATGCTCAAATAACTAGTAAAGCTAAGTCTGGTTTGGGATACAATACTGTACCTCCACCACTTAGAGGTGTTCCAGCACCTCCAGGTATAGATTTAGCACATACAGGTCTAGAAGAATTTCAAGAACCTAAGCTTGAATATGGACCTCCCAAGGTTGTTAAAAGTGAGGTAGAGGTTAAGCAGGACACTGATGTTTTTGAGAGTGCTAGTGATTCATCTGTTGTAGATGAAAATGTTAAAAACAGTGTAGAGAAACCTATCCTACAAGTTGTTAATACCATTACAGAAGAAGCTAGGAAACAAGTTAACAAACCTAGACAAACTGTAAAGTATGCTGAGATGTATAGAAAAAGGTCATCAACTCCTAGGGGTAACCAGAGGAGTTGGAATCATGTAAAATCTCAACAACTAGGTAGTGATTTTGTGATGAACAACAAAGCATGTTATACTTGTGGTAGTTTTGATCATTTACATGCTAAATGTGGTTCTAATGGTGGGAGAAGGGAATTCCATGAAAAAAATAGGGTGAACACAAACAAGTTTCAAAGCAAAACACACCCTAATTCACACAGCAACATGATCCCAAGAGCAGTACTTTTGAAAAGTGGACTTCAAAGTTTTTCCACTGCTAAAACTGTTAACACTGCTTTTAATAAGTCACCTGTTTCAAGTACAAAACCAAAAACTACTTTTGCTAAATCGGCACAAACAGGTAAAAGCTCTTATTACAACAAAAAGGTTCAACATAAACAACAGTGGGTACCAAAAACTAAACAAGCAGTTTCCACTGCTCCTTCAAAAGTTTCCACTGTCAGAGTTGTAAATAAGAAAAAGGGGAACATGGGAAATGCTGTGAAGGCCTCAGCACGTTGGGAATGGAAACCTAAAGGAATAAACACTACAACCAATCCCAATGGTGTATCAACGACCTTTGATAGATTTAACTATATTGATACATGAGGCAGATCCAAGTCAATCATGGCTTGGGTCTCCAAAAGAAAATAACTTCTTTCTTTTATGTGCAGAAACATCCAAGGGCAAAAAGGTCAGATCAAGGAATTTCAGATAGTGGATATTCAAGGCACATGACTGGCAATTTGTCCTATTTATCAAACTTTGAACCTTTTGATGGACAAAATGTCAGCTTTGGAGGATGAGTTAATGGTAAAGTTACTGGTAAAGGTGTTATTAAAACTGGTAACTTGGATTTTGAACCTGTGTACTATGTGAAAGAGCTTAAGTATAATCTTTTTAGTGTGTCACAGATGTGTGACAAGAAAAGCAATGTTCTTTTTACTGAAGAAATGTGCTATGTCCTTTCTAAGGATTTCAAGATGCCTGATGAAAGTCAGATCCTTCTTAAAATCCCTTGAAAAGGCAATTTATATAGCTTTGATATGAACAACATTGTTGCTAAAAATGATTATACTTGCTTGCTTGCAAAGGCCACAGTGGATGAATCCATGCTATGGCATAGAAGACTTGGTCATATTAATTTCAAAACCATTAATAAGATTGTTAAAGATGGTTTGGTAAGAGGCTTGCCTCAGAAAAGATTTGAAAATGATCAAACCTGTGTTGCTTGTCTTAAAGGGAAACAACACAGAGCTTCTTGCAGGTCTAAGTTGGTTAACTCTATTGCTCACCCACTTCAAATGTTACATATGGACTTGTTTGGTCCTACATCTGTGAGCAGCATTAATCTCAAGAAATATTGTCTTGTTGTGACTGATGACTTTAGTAGGTTCACATGGGTTTTCTTTCTTAAAACTAAGGATGAAACTACTAGCATTCTTAAGGTCTTTATCACAGAAGTGGAAAACCAAAATGATATGAAAGTTAAAGTCATTAGGTGTGACAATGGGACAGAGTTTAAGAATAGAGTTATGGATGATTTTTGCAGAGATAAGGGTATTAAGAGAGAGTTTAGTGTAGCTAGAACTCCTCAACAAAATGGTGTTGCTGAGAGGAGGAATAGAACACTAATAGAGGCTGCTAGAACCATGTTGGCAGATTCAAAATTGCCAATCACTTTTTGGGCTGAAGCAGTTAACACTGCTTGTTATGTACAAAACAGGGTTTTAGTAGTGAAAACAAAGAATAAGACACCTTATGAGTTATTTAGAGGGAGACCCCCTATTCTAGATTTCATGAGACCATTTGGATGTCATGTTACTATTCTCAATACCATTGATCATCTGGGTAAATTTGAAGAGAAGTCTGATGAAGGGTATCTTGTTGGGTATTCTATGGTTAGCAAAGCCTTTAGAGTATTCAACCTTAGAACCCAAAAGATAGAGGAAAATTTGCATGTTGAGTTCCTAGAAAACAAAGTGAACAAACAGGGATATGGTCCAGAGAAGCTATTTGATCTTGATACTCTAACCAATACTATGAATTATGTGCCTATCTCTACAGGTACATCTACTTATGATTTTGCAGGTTCAGAAGAGTTTGTTGATTATGATGAACCAAGCAAGGATCAAGAGGAGGATCAAGATGAATTCATACTACCTATGTGGGACTATACAGATGCAAATGATGTTGCAAAGACTGGAGCTGCTCAGGATCCTAGTAGTAATGATGTTGAAAATCCTGAAAGCAGTGGAAATTCAGATTCCACTGCTATGCCAAAAGATTCCACTGCAGCAACAGAGGTGGAAACTCCAACTCCAGTTAATGTGGAAGCTCAAGCCAATGATGTTGAAATCTCAAATATGCCAACAGAGATTACAATTCCTCAAACTCCCCATACCACAATTCATAAATCACATCCTCTTGAGAATGTGATTGGAGATGTTCAATCAGGAGTCAAGACAAGAAGGCAATCTCAGTTGCCTGATATTCATGGTTTCATCACTGAAATTTATGAATCCAAAGATCATGAGGAAAAGAATGAATGTCTCTTCATGTGTTTTCTGTCACAAATGGAACCAAAGAATGTATTCAAAGCTCTTGAAGATGAAAGTTGGGTGGAAGCAATGCAAGAAGAGTTGCTCCAATTTAAAATTCAAAAGGTTTGGGTGCTCTGTGATTTACCCTCTGGCAAGAAGGTAATAGGTACAAAATGGGTGTTCAGAAACAAGAAGGATGAAAGAGGTATTGTCATCAGGAACAAGGCAAGGCTTGTAGCTCAAGGATACACTCAGGAGGAGGGTATTGATTATGAAGAAGTATTTGCCCCAGTTGCAAGAATTGAAGCAATTAGGCTGTTTTTGGCCTATGCATCATTTATGGGCTTTAAAGTCTATCAAATGGATGTAAAAAGTGCTTTTCTATATGGGCAAATTGATGAGGAGGTATATGTGTCACAACCTCCAGGTTTTGAAGATCCTGACTATCCAAACAAAGTTTACAGGGTAGTTAAGGCACTTTATGGCTTGCATCAGGCTCCAAGGAAATGGTATGAAACCTTAACAACTTATCTCATTAGTCATGGTTTCATAGAGGAAGAGTGGATCAAACTTTGTTCATCAAGAAAGACAAGAATGACATTTTGCTAGTACAAGTATATGTTGATGATATCATTTTTGGATCTACTAAGCCAGAGATGTGCAAAGAATTTGAGAAACTAATGAAGGAGGAGTTCAAGATGAGTTCCATGGGAGAACTCACTTTCTTTTTGGGACTTCAAGTACAACAAAGGCCAGATAGAATGTTCATCAATCAAGATAAATATGTGGCTTAGATACTAAGGAAGTTCAAGTTCAATGATGCAAAGTCAAGTAGCACCCCTGCAGACAAGACTACACATCTACTCTTGAAGGAAAACAGTGGTGAAGCTGTTGATGTGCACATGTATAGGTCTATGATTGGTTCTTTGATGTATCTCACATCATCTAGACCAGATATCATGTTTGCAGTATGTGCTTGTGCAAGGTTTCAGGTCACTCCCAAGGTGTCACACTTGACTGCTGTGAAGAAGATTTTCAAATA
>LBNU01009618.1:244152-268862 GCA_014162995.1 Artemisia annua
TGGGTAGAGTTGGCACTTTTTGAATTGATTGACTTTAAGTGAACAAGACCGATTTGAGACACGTTTACATCACTAGTTAGACTAGCTTGAAATTATTACCCGGCCTGGTCAAGTCCAAAGAAAGTTTCTCGAATTGGTACATTCTACTTGGACAAATCCTTTTCGAGACACGTTTACGTCGCTAGTTAAAGAGATACATCATCATTTTTTAGGTGACAACTAGCTCTAATAACTAACTTGAAATTATTACCCATCGAGAATAAGTCTTTTCGATTACAAACATTTTGTTTCGTCAATTCGAGAGTCAATTCTGAGTCTAGTATAAGACTTTTAGTCTTTACTTACGAGCTCGAGATTCTTACACAACTTTTGAACATTTTTTGATCACATTTAATCACGTCTTCTCCCCCTCAAAAATAGCATATCATGATATTTTTGATATCAACTGATTAAATACAAAGGTTTTCGAGAGATAGACGGATTTTGTTTTGCATGAAATCGGAATATTTTTCTTTTTATAATACTCCCCCTCAGAACTCGCATATTTTTGTGAGAATTTTAAGCTTTTGCAATGAGTTTAGAGGGAAGGAGTCTTCTTGAGCAAAAATTCTAAAAATGAAAGAAATTTTAGATTTGTTGAATTTTGCATCAAGGTTTTTGACAAACAAAGACTTCTCTTTGTTTGAGTAGGAATGTCGCACTGAGGCGTACAACAGTGTCCATTTTTAGGATAAGTGCACTTTGTTGATGAAAATCATTTTTACGTAGCACTTTCCTTTCTTTTAAAAAACGAGTCCTTAGCTGAAATACTAAGAAGTCATCAATTAGGCTCGGGTTTCGTACTGAAGTATACGAAAGCCATTGTGAAGAAAAATTTAGAGAAACGACATGTTTTAGAAAACATTTAAATGAACTCTCGCTCAAGCATATGTACATATCCGTGTCATTTTTGAAAGGCATTTCTAGAAACATACATAATATCGATTATACGAGAGACATGTCGTGAGAAGAATATTTTTGGATTTTTAGATTTTATATTGTTTTTGTGTTTTTGAAAATTTTCTATTTTTGTATTTTGTTTTTCTTGTATTTTTTCAAAAATATTTACAAAGAAGAATTGAATAAAGAAAGATTACGTTTGGACAAGTAAAAGTGGAGATAAAAGTGGAGTTAGAAAAGGATTTCCATATGCGATGTTGGCATAAAATTCTGCTTTTCCACATTGGGTGTATGAACCCTCTTCACTTTTACACGTACCTGCATCCACAGAAAAAGAATTTGCACAAATAACAGTGTTAGAAGTACATGTTTCCTCACATTGAGGGTGTTCACTATCAACGGTTGTAGTGCTTTCTACTTCCTTATCCTGATGATGTTCACTATTACTTGTGTTGGTGCAAGTATCAAACATTCTTCCTGTGGGAATCCATCTAAGACCAACTGTTTTAAACACTTTTCCCGTAGGAATCCACCTAAGGTAAGATCTAGGCGTAGTTTTCTTATCAGATGCAGCGGAAGTCTCAGTTTTTGAAAAACTACATCCTGTAGATGTCGACCTATTAGGTTTCTTATCCTGATTCATGTTCTCAACGGGTGTTGTCTTAGTGGATTGTGTCCTGACACTTGATTTACTTTTCTTGAGAAATTGTGCAAGACATGCATCATGATTACTTAAAAAAACACATTTTTGACATGTAGGACAGACAAATTCAACATTCTTGTTTAACACAGCAACTTTAACTTTGTCACTACAGTCTTTTGAATTCCGGATGTTGTATTCTACGTGTGAAGCATTTTCTTTTGCGCAACTACTCTTAGATGCAAGCCAATCCCTAGTTTTTTGTTCAATGTTCCTAGGTAATGGTTTACTACTACTAGCAGTGCTTTGAAATCTTGTAGAATTCACCACCTTAGGTTTTTCACCTAGAATTCCGTCCTTTCGATGTTGTGCCTTTTTCCTAGCTTCTTCTAGATGATGATTTTTGACCATGTCATTAGAACCAACCGATTCTTTAACAGTTTTAGTGGTCACGTTTGGTGTACTATTCCTAGAAGTGCAAGGTGAAAGCACATTGTTGTTTCTAGCAAAAACCATTTTTTGTTTTTCAACAATCTTTTCATTTGCTTTTTGTTTGGGCAAGGGTTGTGGAGTGACTGGTTTTGTCAAATCCTTTTTCTCATCGACTTTAGGAGCAAACCGGGAAATTGACATTTTTGGTTTTTCAAATGTGTTTGAAGCATTTGGTTTCTCCGAAGTCGATGGTTTTGCAAACTTAGTATCCACACCCTTTCCTTTTAGACTTTCTAACTGAGCCCTCAAAAGATCATTTTGCTCTTTCATGTCCTTGAAGGCACGCTCATACGACAATTTGTCATACTTGCATTCTTCTTTTTTCTGATCAAGTTGTTTAAAATATGAGACATTTTCTTTTTCAAGTTTAATAAGAGCATTTTCATATTTTGAAACAAGTGCGGAGGTCTCAGCTCGAAGTCTTTCATCATCCTCAACAGAATATGTTTGCAATATAATAGACATCACATCAGTAGACATAACAGCTTCGAAGAGAGAGTCATTTAATCTATCCAAAAGTTTCATGTTTTCACGAGTTTCATTAACTTCCTTTACCAGGGATTTGTGGTCCTTGACAAAGTCGGTTGTTTCTTTTAACAAAGCATTTTCAAGATGAATTACTCTCGCACTGATGTTATACAGTGGGATTGTAATTTCTGTTTGAAACACCTTTTTCATTTCTTTATGAAAACTCGAATGCCAATTTTCAATACCAATTGTGGTTTTGGAATCAACAATGCTTTGAAGAACTTTGATTCTCTTTTTCACATCATCAAGTATGCCTCTAGTTTCACTTGTGTTAAAAGGATTGTCTGACGACATTTGTTCCATTTTTGAAAGATTTTTAGAGACAACTTGTGGTTTTGAAAGCATTTTCTTGAAAATCGATAGTTTTGAAACATTTGGTGTTTGTTTTTGAGGGACAAAAGTGATTCCATTAATTTCGTTCCATTTGTTGTAATCAATAGGTTTTAAATCTGGATTCTTTTGCTTCATTTTATTGTGACTCTCTTCCGCATGAGCTATTGTGTCATCATAATCACGCACATAAGGAGGATCATGTTTCTCTAAAAGCACATTTCCATTATAAATCACATTCTGTTCTTGCCGAGCTTTCTTGAGATTACAAGGTGTTTGACCAAGAGCCATTTTATATTTTGTGTGGTAAATCGGATCTGTCTGATTTGCAATCATTTTATGAGATTGTGATGAATGACCCGTTTTAACCAACAAATCTTCAAGTTTTGCAATCTTATTTTCTGACTCTTTGATTTCTTCTAAAAGCTTATCTTCTTTCTTTGCAAATTCCTTTTTCAACTCATCCCGTTCTTTTTGAAGATTGGTATAAGCTGTTTTATGTTTAGAAAGTTGGTTTTGTAAATCAGAAATTTCCGCATTTAGGGATCTAATTTGCTTTTGTAAATTAACATCAAGTGTATCATATTTTATTTGCAAATGTTTTTCCCTTGAAACAGAATTTTGATAACCAGTTTCTAATTCAGACAATCTTTGTGTATGAAATTGAAAAGCTTTTTCTTTTTCCTTGTATCTCGCAAGCTCAGCGGTCAATTTAGCATTCGCGGCCTTAGCTTCGCGATTGACCTTTTTCACATTCTCAATCTCAATTTGACAATTATTCAACAATGATTCAAATAAAGCACGTGTTTCCTCATCATTCTCAGCATGCTGTGAAACAAAGCCTCCATTATGATTCATATCGGGATTTGACGAATCAATATTGCTATTATTCGGCATTTCCTGGTATGTATCATAATCGTATACTTGTGTCTCAGAATGCTGTTCCTCATGAGGGGACATATTAAACATATCATTATTGTTGAAAGAATTGTTTAATGGTACCTCAGATATCACATTAGCATCAAAAACCGGCGGTGTCTCAGAATCTGTGTCATACTTAGCCTCCTGGAGATTCGCCATGAATATGCAGTTCGCATCAATATCTTCACAATCTTCCATATCATCCATGAGTGCCATGTAGTCAATCTCCTCAGCATTCAACTGAAATCCTGCTTGCTGCTTCTGAGCCAACATCAATGCTTTCTGCAAGTACTCAGGATTTTTCTTATCCACCCTAGAAGGACAGTTCCTTGCCATGTGACCGACACCCTGACAATTGAAACACTTAACCAAATTTCCCTGATTCACGTTCACATTACCATTATTCCCTCCAACCTGAGCTGCAACATTTCCAACCTGATTACCCATAGCCTGATTACCAACATACTGACCCCGCTGATTCCCAACAAACTGACCCATCTGATTCCTTTGACCCATCCTATTTCCTGCATACTGACCCATCTGATTCTGATTCCCCATGTGAAAGCCCGTAGCATATCCTTGCTGATTCCCCATAACACCAACCATTTGACCCGTATTGCCCATGTTGAACCTCGGTTGAGCAATCTGCTTGTTACGAGTGTTCGATGAAATTCGTTGGTTGTTGTTAGTTGGAGTTGAATAGCGTCCTTGGAATGCCTTAGTCAGAAGAGCAAATGCTTGAGTTATTGCAGCAAGATTCTCATCATTATCAGTGAATTCGGGTTCTTGGAATTGTTGATCTGGTAGTTGTTGTGGAATGACTTCGTGTTGTTGTGGGTAGAATGATTGTTGATAGATAGGTGTTGGTTGTGAAACGTATGGTTGTTGCACATAGTTGTGAGTGGAAGATAATGATGGTTGTTGTGTGTTCACTGGTAGAGGTGTTGGTGTTGTAGCAATGAGTGCAAGAGGATCATGATTCTTAGCCACCTTTTCCTTCCTAACTTCATTTGCCTCAGCTTGGTTTTGCTTCAAAAAGTCATAGAGTTGATCATAATCCACCTGATGAAGATTCTTTGTTTGGTTGACAATTGTGACATATCGACCCCATTCTTCTGGTAGATTGTTGATGAACTTGATGTTTGTCACAATTTGTCGTGGTTCCAACTTGTTTCTGATCAGCTCATTCATCAAGGTACAGAACCTGGTGTAGTATGAATCAATCTGTTCACCTGCTGTAGACGTGAAGTTTTCCCATTCTGTTAGAAGCTTGTTCTCAACATCTTGTTGCCCAATTTCCGTTCCATGACAAAGTCTTCTAACTCGTTCCCACATAGCATAAGCTGTTTCACAACTGTCGACTGCAGCAAAGATCTCACGAGGTAAACCAAGTTGAATGAGATGCATTGCCATATCATCTGCTTCAATCTGCTTCCAGTCTGCAGCTGTGTAATCTTCTTCTTTTTGGAGACGAAAGAATGGTTGAGTAGGAGGTGTTCCATCTGGATTACCCGGATCAAGGATTTCTTTTGGCTGAAATGGACCATTTTCAATGGATTTGATCATGAGCTTGCCATCGGTTTTGGTTTTGATGTAACGAAGCATACGGCTTGTCCATGGAAGATAACCACCTTTTTCAAGCATAGGAGGACGGTTCTCAGCACCGGCAGCATGAATATCTTGTTGAGTTGCCATTATGATTTGATTCAAAGTGATGTGTCGTGAAAAGTTGTTGTTGGATCTTTAGGATGAACTTAGGTTGTTGATGTAGATTAGGTTTGATGAGGCGTAAACGGTTGTTCTTAGTGAGTTTGAGTTTTCCCTCCAAAAATCTAATTTGAAAAAAAACTTACTAAAATTTGAAAAACACTATGAAATGCTATTCTAAGGTTGCACGAAAAATTTGAGTTTTAAAAATTTTGACGCCAAATTTTATCGAAAAAATTTGAATTTAGGCCTAAAAATTTGAATTTTTGGTCAAAATTTTCAACGTGTTACCAAAATTTAAATCTCGCGTAAAAATTGAACGTTTAATCTCCTGCAGAAAATAAATTTTACTCAAATTTTCCCGCCAAAAAGACTCCTTCAATACTCGCTAGAAAAAAAAAACTTCAATACTCGCTAGTTTAAAGAGATTTCAAAACTCGCTAAGAAGAAGAAAAAAATTTCAAACTCGCTATAGAAAAAAAATTTTCAAACTCGCTATGGAAAAATTTTTAAACTCGCTATGGAAAAAAAAAATTTCAAACTCGCTAAGGAAAAAGTTTTCTTACTCGCTAAGCCAAAATGAATACTCGCTAGAGAATTTGAACACAATACTCGCTAGAAAAATTTGAAAGCAATACTCGCTAGAGAAGTAGTGATACTCGCTAGGAGGGTTTCCTTACTCGCTAGAACGATAAGGATTAAGGCTTACTCGCCAAAGATTGTCCAAACTCGCTAAGTTAAATAATTAAAACTCGCTAGGAACCAAAAACAACCCAAACTCGCTAATTCAGGAAATCATACTCGCTAAAACAGGGTTTTAGCAATTTTGGGGTTTTAGACAACTTCAAACTCGCTAATATTTTTAAACCCTTACAAAACGTACTGTTTGATATTTTTGATTCAGAACGAGCATCAAATGGCTTAAAATGAATACGAAGATTGTAAAAACTTTGAAAAACAAATGAAATACCCAAAAAACAAAACTAACGAGTACAAAATTCAAACCAACGAGACCAAAATATAACCCAAATGAATCTAAAACAACCTAAATCTATCCCTTGGCGACTGATACCACTTGTAGGAGCCCGTATACAACCTAAATCACGACCTTCTTCACCTAGATCTAGAGAGAGAAAGAGAGATGTAGAGAGAGAGAAGGGAGGATCATGAGTGTGAAATAAGAACTTGTATTATTACCAAATGATCAACCAACCTTCCAAGTGAAGGTTTACAATGAATATATAGTGCATACAAGTCTAGGGCTTTTGATGTTACATGTTTGGCCCTTAGACTTACATGTAATAGATAGATGAACATATAACTTCCTAAAACGCTTTCTATCGCAACCTATTACATGATTCTAGAACATAATGACCGACACTTCATAATATAAAAAATACGATGCTAACATGGTTCTTGTGTCATTTTGTTGGCTCGTGAATAGGTTGTCGAGGCCTTTTAATTGCAGATCCTTTTCAAGCATGAAATGTCCAAGATCATCCTCAAAAGTGCTCCTAACTTTGTAGTCAGGATGTTCTCCCCCTCCCTCACTTCTCACAAGATTTCCCCAAGGGGTAAGATCGTTGTTTTGATAGAAAGTTAAGAGGGAAGGATCATCAAAGATGTCGTGGCTCGACAAACATGCTTGTTCGGTAGTGGTATTCTCCTCGCATTCTTCCACTTCATGCGGGCCGCCACATTGATCACAGATCAAGTATGGGTTTGATAGTCGTTTGGTTGGTTGTGACTTGTCTAGATAAGATATTTGTTCATTCAACCTACTCAGCCGGCTAACAAAAGGAGGCTTTTCCATGGTCTTGGAAATGCTCATGATCGAATCGGGTTCATCCCAGGTATCGTCTTGATCAATTGCATATTCCTCAATTCTGTCCCATGCTTCCTCGGCACTTAAGTTGGCTATCCTTCCTTTTGACGAGTTATTGATTCCCCTTTGGTCGTCTTTAGAGACGCTATCGTAAAAGATTTGGACAAGGAACCAGAGTGCAATGCCATGATGGGGGACTTGTCTAATTAGATCCTTGAATCTAATCCAAGATTCGTGGATAGGCTCTGCTGGTCCCACGTGGAAGCGGAGGATTCCATCTCTCAACGCTGAAGTTCTTCCTATGGGAAAGAATTTCTCATAGAATTTTGAGATAAGCTGTTCCCACGTGAAGATGGATTCGGAGGGAAGTTTGTTATACCAATCTTTGGCTTTCTCATAGAGGGTGAAAGGAAAGAATCGTAGCCGGGAGGTATCTCTAGTGGCCCCGTCCATATAGAGGGTATCCACTATTTTTAGGAAGTCCTCGATGTGTTGGATTGGATCTTCGGCTTCAATCCGTGAAACTTGCATACATTTTGGACAAGCCAAACATCGGTTGCACGCAAGACCTCATCTGTGTGTTCATTAGGAAAAACAATAGCATTGGAAAAACCACGAGGGGTAGGGGATGAATAATCTTTGAGGCGCCTGGGAAGGGGATTTTCCAGAAGTTCCTCATTTGCACGAGATTGAGGGCTAGAGGGTGTGGTATGGGGATTGGATTCTTCCTCAGAAAGGGTGTCATCAAAATTGAGGGCGATACCAATTGGTTCAGACATTGAAAGGCGTTGTCTCAACCTATGCATTTCCCTTTCAGGTTCTGCGTAAGGTTGGATGAGGTTTCCTAATGAACTACGACTCCTAGTGACTCTATGGTTGGAAAAATCTCCGTTTACCATGTTGCCAAGAAGACTAAAAGCGAGAATGGAAAAGATAGACTAAAGAAATCTGAAAATAAAATCTACTAGAAAGGAATCTGTGAGAGCCTATAAAAAATTCTACTACCAGTATATTCCCGGCACGCGCAATAACTTTGCTTTGATGCGTGTTTTGACCTACAACAGGTTTTCCTCTCAAGGGTCTGGAGAGCTGTCAACCCCCGCCTGTACTCGTCCGGTTTAGTATAGTTAGGGTAATACTGGCGGATTGATCATTCTATCACAGGCAATATGTTGTACTAGATAGAAAACCTAGTCTACAAGGTCTAAAGTGAGAAGCTTCATTTTTCTATTTCTATTTATGGAAAGGCAACGTAATATCCGGTTCTTGGACGGAGGGGGAATTCTTTGCTAGTAATAACCACCCCAACTAATGCAATAAAAATAAATAACTAAAATATTGTGGTTTAACAACTATAATAGGACAAGGTTTAACTTATATTTCCTTACTACAACTATCTTTTACCGTTATTTGTGTATGTCATACTGCGTGAGAAGGTGTATCCTTAACAATTCATGGTGGCGTATCTATCCCCAATTCTTATGACTCGTTATCTCCTCCCACATATGCGTACCTAGTATCATAGGATGTAAACAGTGGCTCATGCGTAAATACTACCTTATACCTAGTACGTTAGTTAATGTTCTTAAGACGTTCAAGCATGTTACCAACAGTATTGCCAGTTTTATCATACATGATGAAACCTTCCTCAAACAAAGAATACCACCCAATCACCAATAATTAATAGTTTAGTTTCATTAACTAAGCAACTAAGAAAAATCTTGCTCGATGTAATTAAAGACAAGCTAAGTATAATTAAACCGCAATAGACAATGATTAATTTAAGGAGATATCTTTAATGAAACATTGAAGATTCAAGGTGAAAACCCTGAAAATAAGCCAAATTCGTCGTTAGTGTTTCCCAAACTGTACCAAAATTCACACCACCTAATATATAAAATATAAAAGATAATTATATAGATTTTAATTCTGACGCGTCACAGGGTTATAGTTCTGACGCCGTCAGCTCGCCGTCATTAGGGTTCTCGGATGGCCTAGATTTACTTCTGACGCCGTCACTTGTAAATGTGCTCTGGGCCGTCTCTCTTTAGCATTACACCTGACGGCCTACTTTCTCTAACACCTGATGCCGTCAGGTGTAAACATCGTGTTTTCTTCATAGGGCGTCTAGTGTAATCTGATTTTACTCCTTTGTCAATGTTGGCTGACGGCGTCACCTTGTGACTCTGACGCCGTCAGGTAGGTTTTCCAGCTTCTTTTGAGACTTTGTCGTTTTCTTCACTTTTATGCTCCAAAAATGTCCAAATTAGCATGTTTTCCATAATTCTTCTCAAAAGTACCTAAAATGACAAAAGGAATGATTTAGGGCAATATTTGATCACATTTACTCGAATTAGGGCTTAAATGACCCCTTAAAACGGGTACATTTTTTGTCTCATCAATTTAGACGTAGGATCTAGATTTGTTGAAGGTGTGAAGTGGTATCAGAAGTGAAGAAGTAGAGGTGGATAGGATTAGTGGTAGGAAGTATAAGAAGTAGTGATATTTGAAGGAGTAATTACTAACAAAGATATAGAAGTCGTACCATAGTATAGAAGCCATAAAGTAGTAAAGAAGTTGAAGCCGTAAAGTTGTGAAGAGTTAAAAGCCTAGAAGTAGTGAAGACATAGAAGCCTTGATGAAGTAGAAATCTTGGTGTGGCGTATAAACAAAAGCCTTGGAGTAGAGACGTAAAAGTATTGAAGGTGTGAAGACTTAGAAGAATATAAGTTGTGAAGACATAGAAGATTTGAAGTAGTGAATAGATAGAAGTTGTGAAGGTGTGAAGAAACAAGAGTTGTGAAGAAGTCTAGAAGGCGTGGAAAGAGGTAAAGAAATTGTCATGTGATTGAAGTTGTGAGATTAGTTCTAGCTACGATTAGAACTCGACATTTAGCTTTGTGTCGTTAAAATTGGTGTAAGCTAAGGCGTGTATGGTTTTCTCCGCCATAAGGGAGCATATTGACTTAGTGAAGAAAACTCTCGAGTTTGGTGCTCGGGGAGTGGAGTAGGGCAAGGAAGGTGTCCTTGTAGCCGAACCACTATAAATCCTTTGTCTCTCGGTTTGATCTTTCCATCTCTCACTCATTACTTAGCTTACTTACTTACATATTGCATTTAGTTAAGATAGCTTAAATTGTGCATAGATTAATTTCACATAAAGATCAAACTAAGATCCATTCACAAATCAATTTCATATAAACAAACTAAAAATATAAACATACATATATGTAATAAACAACATTGTAGTTTTTACTCAACAATCTAATTGAGTGGTTTTCAAACAACTCTAGAAACAAACTCAATTATATATTTTAGAAACAAAGTTTTAGTAAACTTAATCTATACTTTAGAAGCAAGTTTTTATAAAACGAAAAAGACGTAAAACTATTCAACCTCCCCCCCTTCTAGTTTTTCACAATTGGTATCAGGAGCCACGTCAAGCAAGATTTTCAAAATATATTGTATTTTAAAACTTGCAACGATCTATGGAATCTGCAAAATATTTAGAAGGGGATTTAACGCAACAACTACCATTATTTGAAAACTACGATTTTAGTTAATGGAAAAATAAATTTGAAAGTTATGTGAAATTGATAGACTTAGATCTTTGGCATGTCATTTCAATTGGTGATTTTCATTCAACAAAAACGGATTTTGAAAATGAAAATGACTATGTCAAAATTAAGAATGAGAAATATAATAAAGTTAAATTAATTATTTATAAAGCCTTACCGAGAGAAGATTATGAAAAAGTATTCTTTCGTCAAACGGCAAATGACATGTGGAAAAGCCTTTTAAATTTTCATCAAGAAAAATGTCAAGCCAAAGATGAAGAGTTTGATATTGCACATGAATTAGTTGTACTAGAAAGCTTAATGGATAGACATTTAGTGGAAATAGATATATGTACTACTAGTTCAAATGTTTTAAATGAAGGTATCAATGATGAAGACTATATGAATCAAATCCGAAAAGAACTTATTTGAGAACCATGGAGTGATACGGATGGAGAAGAAGATTACTATCCGATATGTGGAGAATATAAATTAGATACAACTTCAAATAAGGTACAATCCGAAACCAATCACTTTTGCTTTGATCAATTCATTTTAGAATTCTCAAAATTAGAAAATGAAGTTAATCACTTTTGCAACATAGACATAAATACTATCTCTAAAAATGAAACATCAAATCTTTGTGAAAATAACTTTGAAAAAGAAATAATTTTAGAAGATAAAATGTCTAGACTTGAAAGTAATATAGAAATCAATCTAGAATGCGAGATATGTCAAGAACATAAACATGAAATTAAAATACTAAATGAAAGAGCAAAAATATTAGCTAAATTTGAAGAAAGTTCTAAATCTCTTAAATATTTACTAAATATTCAAAAGCCATTCAAGGATAAAAACCGTTTAGGATTCAATTCGGATAACTCATCAACAAGGAAATCAAAACAAATTGAATTTGTGAAATCTAGTGGAGAAATTTAGAATTAACTTTATTCAATCATTTTCATAGTCAAGAAAATCATTGTTTGACTATTAAGACAAACTAGTGGTGAATTCTTGTACTTCTTGGCGACATCCTCACCATGTGCATTATAATGCAATGGATGTCCTCAACTAACCATCTCGGACCCATGAGAATCTGGGTACCAAGTTGTTTTTCATGATTAGGTAATAAACGGACGAAGAGACGTCCCTATATCTTACAATGGATCACTCACTTTCAAAACATACATATGAAGACTAGTGAATCTTATTACTTTGAATCATATTCTACACACGATTAGCTAATGACGTAGTTGCGAACATTAAGAGAATTGAGGTTAAGATCTTCACCATTGGAGTGTTGATTTTGAGAAGTATTCAAAGAGTTTCCTACAAGTGACAATCAAGAAGGGTGTCTAAAATTTCATCACTTAATTGAGATGAAGTGTTAGACTACCTCAAGATGAAGGAATCAAACGCAAACGTCTTTGACAAACACGACTCATGAAAAAGGGAATACCTCCGTTGAAGATGTTCAAGTCATCTCATCATTCTACGTTCAAGCCTTCAAGAAATCAAATCCTCATGGTGGCATCTTGGGATGATTAATTATGAAAGATATGAAAGATACTACTTAAGATGGTTTTGTGAAGTAAGAATTTAGCAAAAATTAATTCACATGAAAGACATGATTCGGATCAAGCCACTTTGGTCTTTAAAGGAGTTGGACGTTCACTTTGCTACGATATCATATTTTGGCTAAACATCAAGGACGTCAACCAACATTCACGCACTCACTCATAAAGAAAAGCTGGACATGAGGTAAGTTTTCTTTTAAAAAACTTATAAGTGTCACACTACATCTAACTATGTCAAAATTAGTCTATAAAATATGCTTAAGATTGTAGGTTGCCTTGATCTTATTCTATTAGTTAAAATTGCTAACAAAATATATATTAGAACTTAGTTTAGTTATCCCTCTAGGTATTATATTAATTGCCCACTTGCTAATTTACCATTGAATATGGATATCATCTATGACCACTAGTAGAATGATTATATTTAAGGACAAATAACCAATCTAGTAGCAATAATAGATATGTTATAATATAACCTAGGATTAAGATAAGTTAATGTAGAATACAATGACGAGATAAGTAAATATGAGCTAATTTTGCTACCATAAATGGTAGGTTATATCCCTCTAAATTATATTGCATCACGTCTATATGATTTTGTCATCACTAACATATGCTTATAGATTACATACAAAGTTATTATATGTGACAATAGGCTTAACCGATTTTCTTGAATATGTGGTCTTCTACAAACATACTTTCTAAATCCGTGATTAATGATTCTTGTTGTCAAAAATCTAACATCATGCAAAAACCTCTTGAAAAATAATCTTTCAAATAACTATCTCATTTTTCAAAACAACATTTTTGATTATGAGTAACCACAACTTTGTTTTAATCAAAATCAAAGATTGGGAAAATTTCTCTTTCTCTTTTGACAACACATTTTGAAGAAAAACCCAATCCATTTTACTCAAATAAACATATGAATCCACTTCAAAGCATTGTTGTATAATGCTAAAAACGTTTTCTTTAACCATCAATGATAATCTCACAACTACCATATATTTTTGAGTATATAACACCTATAAGAAAACCAAATCATTTCAAGAGAATCATGACTTGCCTACTTGAATCTTGTTTGTAACAAGTTTTGATGTTCTTACAATTATAATTCTCCTTTTATTGCACTTAGGCACTACTAAAAATTAATGATCTAGTTCATTAATCTCAATATTCATATAACTAATTATATGCTTGGCACAATTTGTCTTATCTTAGCTTATGTGATTTGCTTGCTTGATGAGTAGGATGCATGCTTATTAGAGAATGCTTGTTTACTTAATCTTTGTAGACAATTTGTTTTATATACATGACTAGCATATCCTACATTGCCTCAATGAGTGAACTTGCTTAAAACCAAACCCAAACACACAACCTTCTCTAAAATTTTCTGCCAAAAACCCATTTTTGGTAACCTGGGAAACACCAGATGGGCGGCCCCCTTAAATTACAAGGCGGCCCCCTTAATTATTAAGGGGACCGGCCCCTATTTAAGGGGACCGGCCATCTGATGGTCGGGGTTACTGTTTTCTTTTTCACTTTTTGACCCATTTTCACCCTATACTTCCCAAAATTCACAAACACATTTTGTCCTAAATTATCCCTCAAAATTTACCTTCCTTAATCACATTTTACTTACACTATAAATACATATCCTTCATCATTAATGATCATCCAACCAAACATGTCATCTCCCAATAACCCAAGATCTAAACTCTCAAGAGTTGCTAAGATCTCCGTAAGACCCGTTTGGAGGAGAAAAATTGACTCTTGTAAAACTCAAGTGATGTTGTTCCAAATCAACTAATACCTAAACATTATGCTCATACTAATGATCCATCTCACAAACAAAGCCAAACACCCATACTTGACTCCACCAATGCTTCTTCTCATGATGAGCATGCACAATCCTGAAACAACAACCCTAACCTCATTGCCAATACATCACATGTTGCTCATTCAACAAAAACACCATCCACTCATGAAGCCTCTCTTCCATCCATATCATGCTTTCATGATTACCCAAGCTCAAACATGTCACCACCACCAAGAGTGCCACCACCACATCCTACAACCTCACATGCCATTCCTATGTTGCATGTTCAAACCTTCACCCAAGACAACAACCATGCTCCACCACCATCTCCTTCCTCCGAACACTTGAAGTTCATTGAGGAGCTAAAAGAAGCACATGAGCTTAGTGCTCTTCTAGCCTTACATCTTGCTCAACGCAATTTGGATCCACCTCCATCTAGCTCACCCTCATCACCACACAACCCAAATGAAATTGAGAAGCATGTCAACGATTGCCCTTGTTGCATCTTTCTCCAACAACAAACCATTGCTTTGAATGAGCACTTTACTTGGATCGAGTATCTTCTTACTAGATCTCAACCAACACCATCCCTTGAACAACATCCAAGCTCTCAACCAACAAACTCCATTCCAAACTCACCACCTTCAAGCTCTCCACCACCAAATACTCAAACTCCATGCAACCAAAAACATACCTCCATTAAGTCATCAACATAACCCTCACTTAACCACCCAAATTTAAGCATATTATATGCTTATAATTTTCACTTTTCAAAATAAAATACCTTAAGCTTTTGGAATGCAAGCAAGTTCGTTGATGCTCTCTTTTGGCCCACCACCTCTTAGCGACTGTCTCCTACTCCTAACTCCTACGAATCTTTCCACCCTATCTATTGCCTTCCCGTCGTACACACACCCTGACCTATGCTCCTTCATAACCTCAGTATCTCACCCCATTTCTCTAACCACTTGACACCTCATCTATACCCTCCACTCACTGCCTCCCCTTCTGTACACTCTCACTGCTGCCATGCAATTGTTGATATATCTCTTCTCCCTTACCTACTCCTTATACTACCTCATATATATATATATATATATATATATATATATATATATATATATACATCTCTATATTATATATAACAGGAGGCGTTACACGTATAATGCCACCTCATTGCCCAGTCATTGCCATGTAATTCATTATCAGCCATGTCATCACATTGTGTCCATGTCATCACATTTTGACTTAAATTCGGGTAAATATTTATTTAAAAAAAATCGGCTGCATGTAGATAATGGGATTCGAACTTGGGCATCTATAAACATTAACAAATGTCCCAAACCACTAGAGCAACACAACATTTGTTTTAAAGTCTGCAAAATACAATTGATAAAGCAATGCAATGTCAATATTAAACCCTACAACTTAGCTAACCCTAATCAAACATATACGAAAAAAAATGCGAGTTCATTCATAATATACTTTTCTCAAAACCATAATATCCTTTTTTTTCCCCTCACAATCTCCTCTAATGATCTGCATAAAATAGAGGTATGTTTATTCCTGCATATTATTGTCATCAGAAGGTATTTGTTATTGGAGATTATATATAAATTATGTATTGCATATTTGCATATATGTTCTATGGCCATATAGTGCAAACCCTAAAAACTCCAAGCACCCTATATTAAACTTGAGAATCACAAAAAAGGGCATAATACCAAGGTAATTTAATAGGATTTCCTGTTTCCACCTTTATAATAAATTATATAATTCGGAAGATTAGTGGATCCATTTAATTGGCAAGCTTTTCTTGATACCTATATAATTTTTTTAAGAAGTTCTGAAAGATTGAAGTTGGATTTGAATGTTGCTGGATTTGAATGCAGTTCGGGTTTACCAGAGCACTACTTTAGATTTGTTGCCTACAATGAACTCGGTCGCAAGGCAGCTACCAGAGAATCAATTCTAAGAGGTAAATAAACATTGACACCAAATTTTCCAAGTTATAGTTCATGTAAAAATCATCAACTACATTCGCAGATTACATAGGATATATCCGCAAAATACATGAAAAAATAGCACTGGAGATTTGACCACCAACATCATAGCTCGCAGAAACATCGAGCAAATACATTATAGCAGCTGAAAATACTTTGGATTTTGGACTCTTTAGTCCAGCAAAGCTCATTGACCAGATCAAGTGAAGACCAGTTTTCGGGGTAAGTTTAGTTCCTTGGACTTGATAAAGTTTAAACCTTTTTACAATTAGAGAGTATAATAAAAAAAAATTGTTAAAGGCGTGTTGGGGTAAGCTTTCAAAAAAATGCTTAATGTTTTGGTAGAAACCAATATCGTAACATTGCTCATGTTTTTTGCTCTTTCACTGAGTTCGTATTGCTTGATTGAACATTTTTTCAAATTTCAGCGGTCGATGTTCATGCGGAGGAGAGATGTAGGCGCTGGCCCTTCCAACCCCACCATCCTCCATAACTAGATCAGATCACAGGCATAGCCTAGCGACAGAAGATGGGTTAGTTTTGAGGATCTGAAGAGGATTAGTAGTGTCAAATTCAAAAAAAGAACATGGAGAAATTGATGAGCACCTCAGGTATGAACGCATTGTAAGTTTTTATTTTTACTTATATTGTGGGTTTTAGTTCTAGGCTCTAATATGGGTACGGATATAGGAACTTGCTGCTGTGAAAATTATATTATAACAACAAGGGGATAATAAGTGTCCAGGTCTAATGATGCCCAAAGCTTTGATAAAGAATTAAACTCATAAAACTGAAACGCGTGTCAAGCTTCTCAATGAAGCTATTTCCATGAAACAGTATGGTGAGTAGTTAATATATCGCTAAACGATTAAGCCTTAATATATTTTGAAAAGATTAACACAATTTCGTACTCTCACAGATTTGGCATTAAAGTTGGTCAAAATAGATCCATTATTGGCTTTGGCTACAAGAGATGATGAGGTATTGATGGCAATAACTATAAACTTTCCAAGCAACCTTGACTTCTGGGAAGCATTGATGTATCCATGTATGTCACTAAATTTCTTCATCTTTCTCAAAAAGAGAGTAATTGTAGATTGTTATTTAGCATGCATATGCATTTAGACACATTTATTCTTCCATTGATCGTGGTTCTATCATGTATATCTTGCAACTTTAAAAAATATGCGTAAGAAAATACTCAATAGAAGCTCTGTGATGTTTAATTCATCTAAGATTTTGCATAAAAAAACTGAAGATATCTTATGGGCAATATCGAGATGAAAAAGAAAGACTATAAAAAGCTAAAGAGGTTTTGAAAATTATATGTGATAATATTAATGAGAAAAACTCATATAACAATTAAAATCTGTTTTACACCAGACCATTTCTGGAGGCTGTACGCCTTGATGTTTGTGAGGTTGTTCGAAAGACTCTAAATGTCCTCAGTAGTGACACGAGGAATTACACCAATGGTAAAGGACTTAACGCTTACACCGTTGAGAAGAAATATAAAACCTCACGTGTCTTATGATTAAGCGTAGTGATTATTATAGAACCATGAGCGATCATGCAGGGAATAATCTGATGCACTAGGCCGGAGGACTGGCACCTACAAGTGTACTCAGTGGAACTAGAGGTGCAACACTGCAAATACAACGAGAGATCCAGTGGCATGAGGTATAACGCAATAAAATTATCGATAATGACAAAGCTCGCCAAACAAGCATTCAACCCTACTATTTAATATGGAAGTTATGGAATATTAGATGGATTAAGTTTAGTTTTTTGTTAAGTATATTTAATATGAGGTTTCGTATGATACACAATGAATTACAGCATTGAAATGCTTTTTTGGGGCTGTTTTGAGTTCAAACTAGCAGACAATAGGGAAGTAGAACAAAAAGGATTTACATGTAGGTTTGGCTTCAATTTGACTTCTTTAGTCATGACTCATGCAGCATTAGTAATGCTTAAACTGGGAGTTGTTATGAGTTCATATTGGCTGAAATGTGGAAGCTGTACAACTTTAAAGCGGATCTGGACTAGGACAAGATATCTTATCTTTGATATTGTTAATGTTGGGGAGTATTAATATAAGTGAGAAGATTATGGAATGATTTACTGATTGTGTTTACATTTTTATATCGTCAGCCGCCGGAACTAAGATTTTTGTGGTTATAGGTACACAATGCATGGTTGAAGATAACAAGAGAGGAAAAGCAATGGAAAAAATACACTTCTCAAGCTCAAATAGAGTTCTTGGTGTTGGGTGCGTGAGTGCATCCTTATGAACAAGGTTTCACCAGTTTATAGGGTCTGTTTGGGGTTACTAACCGTGCCTACTAATAATCAAAGTGTATCCATGGTGCAGCTGCTATTGTGAATATCTTCAACAACAAGAACAATATATATTGGTATGTCGTTATTAATACTACGTATGTATTTGAAGTATAGTCATTTTAATACTTTATATAAAATGTTTATGCAACAAAATTCATGTGAGACAATAAAGAAAAAATTAAATTAAAAGAAGCCATAGATTAAAGGAGAAGTAAAATTAAAGTTTTCACTTATATATTACTCTGTAACTTGATATGAAGAAGCCACGGATGATTTTAAGGAAACAATATCAACTATGATAATTAAAATTGAATTATATGTGAGATTAATAGTAAAAATTAATTTATGTGTGAAATTTTAGTATTACTTCATAAAGTCCCTAGGCGGTAGAATTGCTGATTTGGGTAGTGGATCAAAACAGACATATTATGTTTGGGTTGAAACAGGTTGGTATCACACAAAATACTTAATTACTTTTTATAATAAGTTAGCGAATTCATCAATGAGGAAGTCATTCATTCACAAGTCAATCATAGGCTGGTCAAATTATTAGGATACCTGATGCATGACATTTAATTCAGTTCCATTGTAGGCTGGGAGTCAGAACCTAAGGTTTGGATTTTGGACAAGTGCTTATTCGTAATGGCTGAACTACTGATTCGCTATGGGGCCTTTAAATCTATCCCAGGGACTACATAACAATGGTAAATTCCTGAAATTTCATTCCTCATTTCATATTTTACGAACCATATTTGTTTTTCTAATGAAGTCTTTAACTTCTGAAATTTGAGGACAAGCTAGAAGCTCAAGTAGGATATTTTCTTTTGAGGGTTGATTTAGGTTGCCCTCGAACAATTTTGGTCCAGTATTTATTAGTTTTCTATAATAATTAGACAGTAGTATATGAAATAGGATCACAGAAGTTCGATAATTTTAATAGTAATCTATTATCCGATAACAACTATGAGGTCTTATGCATTAAATACACACACTGGATGACTTTCGATCCGTTTTAGCCATTCAACCTACTTAACAAGGTTTTTTTTCTTGACCTGTTAGAGATTATCATAACCCGAAATGGCCTTCAAGCAAAGAAAAAATAGGGTTTTTTTTGGGTATATATGTTTTATGGTTCTAAGGTGGCTTTAGTTTCACATATATGAAATTAAAGTGAAGTTTGATGTTGTATATATGTTTTATGGTTCTAAAGTGGGTAGAATAGAGTGGGAAACTGGTCTGAGGGAACCAGAATTGGTTGGTGTTGATTGGGTATTGCTATTCAGCTGTAATGAATGAGCCTGGTCACTAGACTACCAGTAAGTAAGCAGCAGCAGCAGCTGTTATGACTGACGATAGCCTGGAAGTAGATGGATTTGGGGAAGATCAGGAGGGGTTAGGATCCTTTTGAAGTAGACCAACATGGCGAGTCAAACCCAAGTGTTGTTATCCGAATCAAGTTAGATGATTAAGCCGAATGACAATTGATTGGAATTGATCAAAGCTTACCACAGGTTTGTTGTTACATCATTTAGTTTAAAGCGAACGCATAAAAAACTTTCCCAACTGATAGTTTGATCATCAATAGTTGCTGATAACCAACCCGTTACTTGCTTTTGTAAGATACAATATTAGCACCAAAAGAACCAAGTTCTCTTCTAACACGCAGCCACAACTTTTTTGTTGAACTTCTGACTATGCAGCTATAAGAGTTTTGTTTAAAGTTGTCATCAAATCTTTATTGATGGTAAAATATGAATTTCTGGTGTTCAGAGTTTAGACATAAACTTACATACTCAAAATTGACCTTTTGATATTGTATCGTTCATGATAAGGTTTAATTTTCTACGTTGGTAAATGCTTTCTGAAAACTATCCCACAAGTTAGTGTGACCACTTGAATTTTGGTGTTTAAACCGAATAATTTACAAGAAACTAACTCATCTATGACTATTATGAATTTTAAATTTCATGGGGCTACAACAACATGCTATGCGACGTTACACCCGAATGTCAATCAGATTATGTATTATCTCAAAAAAAGTTCCCTAAATAATTATGCCTTTTTAAATGGGTCATTATGGACCACCTTTTATCTGTAATGAATAAAATTTGAAAAATAGCTTAAAAGAAAAAGTATTAAATGGGTCAAATGTAACCAAAAGTGTATATTTTATTTATTAGTTGTCATTTTATTCTATTATAATTGTTGATATTGGTAATTTTGTAGTAAGGCGTCGAGAAATTTGAAGTAAGAAACTTGGAGTTACGAGTCTCGAGTTGGCAGGCGATTGGAGGAGTTTAGTGTATGTCAAATGGGGAAGCATGGGTTAAATTAATTTTTTTAAAAGAGAAGTACTTATGTTGAGTTAGAGTAGAAGATTAAGATTGATGGCTCACTGTGAGTTTTGTGAAAACCACAATTTGAGGTATTAGGTAGCTGATATTTGTCATTACATCTTAGGTAAGTGATTAAAATTTATCACATGAATGGTGGTAGTTTGGACTTCAAAAAGGAATTCATAAGGTGAAAGATCTAGGATTGTGACATAGGATTTCTCCTTAATGATGATTAGGTTGCTTAGCATGTGGCGCCTTAAGTTGATCGAATAAATGGAAATCTTAAGGTTGCTTTAGTACTCTAAGAAAGATATGAAGATTAGTTTTTTTGTCACGGTAATAAGAGGCCATGACACATGTCTTAGTCGTAAGAATGTAGACTTTTGGTGATAAATAAGTATGTCAGAAGTAAACATAGGAGTTGAAATTAGAAGATTAATTTATCCCATCTTCCAAGGATCCACGGAGCCAAAAGACCGACTTTTATGAACAAGCATGTGAAAATAAACAATACCCATGTTTTTTTTTGTCTTCGCATTTGAACTAAAAACATATACATTGTAATGGTCGATAATTTACTTAAGTTTTATTTCGTCTTATTGGATTACCAGTCATGTGATATGATCATGACATTAATTCAAAAGTCAATAAGTTTATTTTGTACTCTAAAGATAAATCAGAACATTAAACGTTTGACAAATGATTAAAGTAATCAAATTTCAGGAGTGTAAAGTCTTTATTTACCTTTCTTGATGACCATCCTAGCCATCGAAGTACATAGATTGGCCAAGTTTCCAACATACGGTTGGTGTTTATAACATACACATGTGCTTTTTCTGAAGCCATTGCTCCCTACAGCCATTGTTGAACCAACAAAGGAGTCTTTATGGGATCATTAACTACCATCTCCGTGAAGGTAATAAGTATATTTATTTTGAGACTTTTTAAGTTGTGTTTGAGGCAGATTCCAAACTACAGTTTTAAAGGGTCATTTTCTTTATCAGGTTATGTCCTTCAATTTTTTTTAAAAGTTTTCACCTTATCAGGTTATGTCCTTCAATTTTTTTAAAAGTTTTCACCTTACGTGTCTGAAAAGGTATGAACTTATTTTTAATTGTGTCATGTCCAACTATTACTACTACATTAATATTCAAAGTAACCTATACATAAAAAATTTACCACATAACTTGACTCTACATATTTACTCCGTATATTTCAAATAGCATAACTTTAGAGAATAATCTTGGTGCAGCTGATGTTTTAATTTATGAACCAATATTTATCAGATCTTGGTTTGAGAAAATTGTGACTAGAAGAAAACGCTTCTCAAGTTGGGTTAAAACAAGGGTTAAAAGGTTAATTAAACGCCGTGTTGTAACCGTTATGAATGTCACTACAAATAACTGATTATTGACCCCAACTAATTTGATAATTGATAATTTACCTAAACAATAAGGACAGATTATCACAAAAGAGGGTAAAACATTTGTTTTGGGGGAGTTTCGTGGGTGAGAGTGGTTTTTGATGGATTTTTTATGGTCCCTTAAGGTTGAGAAGAGCAATGAGAGAGATCCTCACCTCCAACTCACCGGCCCTTACACGATGAGAATTATTTTGATGTGAAATTGTTTCTTCTGCATTTGTGCATTACATTTAGAATCTTAATGTATATTATTAATGAGTCTGTGGTGTCTAACTTATAATATATTCTATTATGTTGTCTAACTGAAGTTATAAATGTTGCAGTAACGGGTCAAAGTCAGGCGCTTTAATGAAATTTGCCGGCTGTCAAGGTTCTTGAATGAAGGTGCCAATCAGGCATCCTGGCCCATCTATGATTTAGCAAATGCAACATTCATGTAAATAAGTTTGTAAACAAGAAAGTTGTCAAGCTTAATATTTTCTCTCATATTCGATAAATGTATATTTCTTTTCGTTCTTAATCTATTCAATATATAATTTAATATGTTTATATATTTATTTTTGTCAACTTATAGCCTAGCATTTCATTTATCGCTTACGCAGATGCCTAAACAGAACTATTGACGGTTCATTTATACAAACAATATTTTCAAATTGTTTAGAAAATGAGCATTTGATGTTCTGATAATAAAAACCTTTCTGAAGGACAAACTTCATTGTTCCATCAATAAGGAGTACTCGATTAGATAATGAAATGATCTCCAGGTGGAGAGAAATTAGCTTATTTTGAATGCTCAAGTTAGATTTTATGGAGATTACTCAAGCAGCTGCTCTAGGGTAGCTTTAGAAACTTTTGCTAATTGACCTTACATTATTCACTATTTAAAACATGGATAGCATATTTTATTGTAAACTTATTTGTATTTAAATTTAAATGTCTACGATTAGGAAAAAGAGTATATTTGTTCCAAAAAAAAAAAAAAAAAAAAAAAAAAAAAAAAAAAAAAAAGGAGGATAAGAACTACCCATGTAAGGCTACCTATTAAATATAGACTACATAATGTTTAGGAGTATATGGGAATATTTTGACTAAATAATGTCGGAGTATATAATGTCAAAGGCTGTACTTAAATTGGTAATTGCTAATGTCACGAGTATATATTGAAACTTCGCTTTACTTGCATATAAGGCACGTTTTGATTTTTAGTTTTATATACTTTTTTTTGGGTAAAAACATCAAAAGTATATGCTTTTTGATGAAGATACAGATGATGAATTTTAACCATAATAGCAACACTAAAGATGGCTTTTTGATAAATATCAATGATATTGTAATGATTGTAATGATTACAAAGATAGTGAAGTTAAAGTCAACAATCAAACTCCACACACCAATAACGAGGACTCCTCGACAGGTTCATTATTCATCAATAATTCAATAAATATATGTGTTTTAATTTGGTTTGACAGGATGAAAAACAAGACTTATAAGTCTTATTCTTTTTTAATAATGTAGGTGATTACAACTATACTATCCTTGATGAATATACTGATGAGGAGCTTCAACATGAAAAAACATAACTGAAAAACATAGCCGAAGATGACATGTGGGATGATATGGTTGAGAAGTGATGGTATGATGTGATGGTATGAAGTGCATGTTTTACATAATTCTGACACATTCATCGACGATGAAGCTTATGAAATGGATTCAGACATGTATAGTGTCAGATCAGTCTCTGATGAGACGATGTAGACAACTTTATTAACGACAACTCCACAGATTATGAGACAAACAATGAAGAGAGTGATGAGGATTATTTTAATCAATCATACGTGGATTCTGCTAGACTTATGTTTCTTCAAGATTTTTTTAAAAACAGATTTATGACTATTACTATTTTATTACCAAGATTTTTTAGTATTTATATTTCTTAAGTAATTGAATTTTGTTTCTTTGAAGCTTTTGCTTACTTTTGTTATTGAGTATGCAACGATCAAAATGATTAAATCAACTTAAGAATATGACAATTTTAATATATTAAGCTAAAAATAAAACAAAGGAAAAAACGGTTGAATAACTTGATTACCATAGCAGAAAAGAGCAAAAGTCTTTGTGTTTTTTCTTTTGATCAGATATGTTGAAACAGAAGCTACAGGTACACGTTTAAGCTGATCAGATAAAAAAACAAAAAAGAAAAAAAAACAATTGAATCGCACATACCAATAATTCTTCAATGCATATATTTTCTCCGCACTCAATGACCGTTC
>LBNU01009627.1:24452-43619 GCA_014162995.1 Artemisia annua
TATATATATATATATATATATATATATATTGCTTGTCCACTAAATATTTTTTTGCAAGAATTCCATATCTCGATTTCTTTTATGACCTCAAAACGAGGGGGAGTATTCGTCAAGGGGGGCTCCAAGCAAATCGGGATAACCTTTTTGACGAACAAAAAGGGGGAGAATTGATATAAACTCACAAAATACTTGTATATATACTAATTTTTGTTTTAATGAGTTAGATTTTGTAATCATCAAAAAGGGGGGAGATTGTTGATATAACTAATACATAAAAACGTTATTTATATTTTTCGATATTTCTACGTTTTGACGATCACAAAATGTAAAGTCATTAAACGTAAGATTACTACGTAAACAAGTATTAAGTTAGTTTATATCATTTTATCCAACTAAATCACTTAAGGTATGAATTAACAAGTGCTTAATACATTTCATGATCAAAGGGGTATTTAATTAATTATTACAAAGTTTATTAAATAATATAAACATATTATATAATTTTGAAAAACACTTTTTGTAATAAACGAAAATGTTTAAATCATACTAAATATATGAATTCAAAATTTTAACCAAAATCAGTTAGTTTTTCACCAAATAAACTTTCCCCAGAAAAAGACAAGAAATCTGGCCGTTACAGGTGGGCGGCCCCCTTAATTTTAAGGGGGCCGGCCTCCATTTAAGGGGGGCGGCACGCTCCCTGTGTCAGAATTCTTTGCCTATATATACCACCTCAAACCTTATATTTTTCCTCACCTTTTGCACTAAAATTTTCAGATCCAATCCTTTCTAAACATCTTTCAAAACCTTTTGATCATAAGTTTATTAATCTTTGTTTCAAGTGATTCAATCCCTCCTCATCCTTTCTCATCCAAAGTGCAAGAGAAGAATACTCCTTCAACATCAAGTTTAAGAAGTATTGTAGATTAGTAGTGTATATTGTGTAAATCATTTGTAAAGTTGTGTTGTGCTTGTAATAAGTAGTTTTAGGTGAAGTAGAAGTTGTGTAGAGAAGAAGAAGTAGTGTAGTAGTGAAGTGGTGTGAAGTAGTGAAGAAGTTGTGGTGTGTACAAGTAGTGTAGAAGTTGTGAAGTGTTGCGAGATTGGTTCTAGCTAGGATTAGAACCCGACATCTAGCTTTGTGTCGCTAAATTGGTGTAAGCAAAAGTCGTGTAAGGTTTCTCCGCCACAAGGGAGTTTGTTGACATAGTGAAGAAAACTCTCGAGTAGGTGACTCGGGGAGTGGAGTAGGAACAAGGAAGGTGACCTTGTAGTCGAACCACTATAAATCCTTGTGTTGTGGTTTGATCTTTCTAACTCTATCCTTTCTTTACTTATATACTTTTATTATATTTGCGTAGTTAGTTAGTAACTCTATAATTGTTCATATAGTGCAAGTGTTGAATTCACATAAACCAGAATCGAAGTTTTTAAAACAAACCTGTTTTTATAAGTCTTAAAACAGACGTAAAACTATTCAACCCCCCCTTCTAGTTTTCCACATACGAGTTCCATGATTGCAAATTCGAGGCTCACTGTGGTCCTTTGTGACAGTTTTTTTGGAGTTCAATCCCAAGCAGCTTGAATAGTAGAGTTGACGTCGATAGTGCCAATGTTGAATTCCAAGTAATGCTTCTCTGTTGTAGCGTACCACCTCATCGACAAATACTTGTGCAAAGTGACCTTCGATTGCAGCATGCATGTATCGGGCAGCAGGCTTTCGCATTGTGAGAGAGGTAGCATACTTTTTCTTTGAAGTCACTTGATCATTTTGATGGTATTCGAGATCGGTGTTGAAGAAGTGATGGTAAGGAAGGATTGGTGTGGTTGGAGGACCTTGCAGTATTAAAGTTTTGGTCCAATTTGTTGCATATGGACCATCACTTTCAGAGTAGAAGGGAAGGGTGGATCCAGGTTGATGCCAATCAAATTTGTCACTCATTGCCATTGCAATGTTTTCCATGTTGTATTCCAGTTCGATTGTGCTTCCGGCTCGTTTAAGGAGTAGGTCGAAAGAATCACGTTTGACCCTTGCAAGTTCTTTCTTTGTCATCTTTTCAATGTCGAGCTCTTTCATAATACTCTGTGTGTACTGTAGGGTGTTCCCAGGTAGAGGTTCTTCATTGTCGGGTAGAGGAGGATGTGCATTCAGCATATCATCAAACCATGCGACCTCGGGTGTGTCATCGTTTTCTATCCAGGATATTACGTTAGATTGAATATCCTTTTTAGAAATCTTAAACTCTTTATCTTTGCTCTTCTTTGACTTTTTCTTTATTTTTGATTTGGTGGTCGTTGATGGTCCGGGTCGTGATTCAGGTATTGGTGTTTCATGGTGTTCCTGATAATCTTCGCCATAATGAGTTAGTGGTTCTTCTTCCTCATGAGGTTGTGACCTAGATCCTTGGTGTTGATGTGTTGAAGCCGGTTGAGTTTTTGCTGGTTCTTTGGTTGAGGTTGATGGGCCTGATCCCGATTTCTGTTTCTTGGACTGTGTGTGTTCGTCAGGTTCATCATCTCTTCTTGGTCTTTTGTGAGTTCCAGCAGCTTCTTTGCACGACTCTTTTGACATGATATCTGTTAAGGCTAGCAATTTCTTCAGCAGTTTGAAGTGTCTTGTAGGCTACCCTTTCATAGAGTTGAGCTTGAAGTTCTTCCGTAGAAAGTTCTGTTGTAGTTGGAGTGTCTTTTGAAGCTTTAGCTTGATGAAGAGTGAATTTTGTTGTAGAAAGCATTTTTCTTGCAACACTTCTGATTCGATGGTCCAAGTTATCTTTCAGTGGTTCGATGAGTCTTTCTACTGCAGGGGTGGAGATTCTAGCAAGAATGATGGCGAGATATTCGTTGGTGCATTCTCTAATTATCTCTTCCGAATCTGCTGTCATGAACTCATCCACCCGGTTCTTTGTTTCCTGAAATGCTTCAACTTGTTTAGCTAACGTCGTGACCGTGATTGTTAATGTATTCACATGGTCTTGAAGATCTCCAACATTCGACTCTGTGCCTTTCTTTCTACGAGCTTCCTGCACGGCTTTCTTGATCATTTGAGATGCTTTGGTGACTGATGCAATGACTGGTTTCTTGATTGATTTGTGTTTTGATGTTGTTCTTCTAGGTGGTGGAGATAAATTATGTGACGAGGATGACGATTCAGAAGAAGATTCTTTGTCAGAAGATGAAGCTGGAGGAGCAGTATCCTTTGGAGGAGCATCCTCGTAAATTGGAGAGTCCTGTGGAGGTGTTGGGTTCCTAGGAGGAGTATCCTTAAGGGGTGGTGGAGGTTGTTGTATTGAATGTGATGAAGGAGACTGAATGAATTGGTTGGTGTCGAATTGTCCTGTTTGTTCAGATGCTTCTTCAGTTGGTTGCTTTTGTGGTTCATTAACCTGTGCATCTAGGAGCAATCTTTCATTATCTTCAAGTTCATTCCTTTTGAGTTCCTCTTCTCGTGCCACCTGTTCGACATATTCAGGAGTGATGAATGGATTAAATTCCTGATCTATCAACTCCTTATCCGCAACATTCTCCTTAGTGAGTTCCTTCACGATGAGATTACCATAAGCATCATATTCCTCTTCGTTGTTGGGTAAAGGTTCTGAAGCAGGAACAGTGACTGTGACTCCTTCCATAGCATGTTGAGAAATCAGATCAGGATGGGAGCTGCTTGTACCTCCTTCACTCCCGGGTTGATTAACCGGTCCGGAAAAAGGTTGAGGGTAATGCTTGCTGAGAAATGTTCCTTCCCTCAGTTCTCTTCTGTATCTCTCATCTTCATCACGAGTATCGACAATGATGCTTTTCAATCTACGTTTATTAACAAGTTGATGAATGACAGGTTCATCTTCTTCATCATCATATCCACCAGCACTTGGTTCAGTGATCGTAATTCCTTGTCTTTTCCTTGTGTCTTCTCTATATGAACTCAAACTGAGTTCCTTAGCACGCTCTGTTTCAGGAGAGTTGGGTTCATCAGCTCTCTCCCTGTGTTCTGATTCTTCATCTTCGGATTCAGTGCTGTTATCAGATTCAGAGTCTGTGTTGGATTCAGAAGACTCATCTTCCTCAGATTGTGGAGATGTGGGTTCCTTTCGCTTTCTTTGCCTTGTAGGAGGTTTTTGAGGTATGTTGCTTGTGATGCTGCCTGTGCTGCTTGATCCTCTACCTCTTCCACTTCCATTCTTGCTCCTTGTAGTCATTTTAGGTTTATCATCTTCCGTGAGGCCAACCCTTTTAGCTTTGAAGGCAGCCAAGTAGGTTTGATAGTTGACAGAATCGATGATTTGGTCATTGAGGAGAAAGTCAGGAATTTTCATTCCTTGTTTACGAGTGGTAGTGGACACGGTTCTTACTTCATCAAGAGTAGGATCATGCTTGATGTCGTGAACAGGTTCGGAAGTGTCTAACATCCTCTCATCCATATCCGGGTCTTCAATACATAGATGAGCTATCAATACCTTGGTGAAACGAACAAATGGAATTTTGCCTCTTCCATGTTTGGTTTTCATTTGATATATCATGTCTTGAAGAATCGGTTTAGCATAATCAATGAGTCTGTTGTTGACGATTCCCCAGAAGATTTGAAGATGTTGTAACTTTGGGTGTTCATGACCAGTATCTCTTCCGGCAATGGAGCGGGTGATGATCATTAGTATTGTTCTCCATGGTTGTGGAAGGTACTTAACGTCAAATTCTGAAGGCTTGTCCAACTTATTGTCGTATCCAATATCCAGAAAGTATTTTAGAAGCTCTTTGTTGTTGGGGATTGGTTCAAAATCCTTCTTCGGCTTAGGTAAACGAAGGGCTTCACGTAGCACATCAGCATTGACTACGTATTCGGTTCGGTTGATTTTTACAGTGAAAGATGTTTTCTTCTGATTAGGACTAGCAGAAAGCCAAAACTGATGAATGTAGAAGTAAGGAATTGAAGCAGATCTTTTGAACAGATGTCTGCACGCATGTATCATCAGTATGTCTTTTGCAATCTGACAGGTAGGATCAAAAATCTTGATGTTATTGAATTCAACCCTCGGATTGTTTCTGCCAATGATGGTTTTGTAGTCCTCAGGAGCAATGTCTTTCAGAGTAAGTCGGGGAAGAGTTTGAGCAGGAACATTCTCTGTTTGTTCAGCCATGTTAATCTGAAAAGCAACATTCATGGAAACAAGGTATGCAAGAGATGGTTATAATCAGCACAATAAATCAGCATATACTCTTGATATCTCATGTTATGTTGACAGATTAAATCCAATAAGTTTAGTGTTCTTGTTATGATGATGTTGATGTAATGGTGATATGTTATGGTTGTTATGGATCAAACGTAGAAATTTACTCAAATAAAAATATTTTAGCTATTAGAAATATTTAACGTATGAAAAATATTTCTATTAGAGAAAATAATATTTATTTGAGAAAAATTCAAGTTTAATCGAAATGATGAATCTACTATGACAAGATATGATGCTAATATAAATATGATTAAACTACGATGAGACTATTAGAAAAACAAATGCATGATCGAAATATTAGAAGCCTATTCGAAAAATCAATGTCTATTCGAAAAATCATGATCAATTCGAAAAATGAGTGCCAATTCGAAAAATTCACTCCTATTCGAAAAATGGGAGTCTAATCGAAATATACATGCTTATTCGGAAAAAACATGCCTAATCGAAAAATACATATCTATTAGAAATATACATGTCTATTCAAAAAATGCATGCCTTTTCGGAAAAAACATGTCTATTCGAAAAATTGGGCATATCGAAATTTCTAATACAAGAAATTCGATTCAAACGATGACGTACATTGTTGAAATCAGTTATAGACCTGCAAAGACAAGTTAATCAAGCAAAGTTACAACAATTTCATGTATATAACACCCTATTCGAAAAATTGATGAACATGAAATTCCTAATAGGCAATCAAATCGATCAAGCTCATGTTATTTTAGCAACAATAGCATCCAAACATATAGCAAAGCATATCCCAATCAAAAAACACAACAACTAACCACATTTTTGCTCAATTCGAATTATCAAGAACATGTAAAAATCGAATTGGTCACAAACATTGAAATTATTTCAATTAAATCATAACGTATACTCACAACATGTTCCTAAACAAAAGCCCTATGGTTAATTAGACTCAAACTCACGTAATCAACGAAACCCAATTATGAACATGAACCCTAGAATTCGTACACTCACAAATCATGAAAACTGTTACGATTAGAGTGAGCTAACATGATCCTAGTATGATTTAAATAAAATCCCACCAATAGTATCCACACTAACACCTCTAAATCAAGAAAACCCAAATTGTTAAACCTTAAAATTCGAATTCGACCCATACGAATTATCTAGTTCACAAAATTTAAAATGGTTAAAAACCCTTTCATAGATGATAACATAGATGGTAGAAACACATACCAATCAACGATTTGTACATGAAACTGCAAGATCGAAATTTGAAGGCTAGGGGTTTATGAGTTTTTTGAAAAAAATGGTAAGTGTAGTAATGAGGTAAAGAGAAAACAGGGGGGTGCTTTTAACCCCTTAACTACATATTTTGCACACAAGGTTCATAATTAACGTAGCAAGCAACACTTAGGCAAAAAATACAAAGTTATACAACCTCGACTTATGACAAGTAATGTATAATGAGATCGTGATGAAAAAGAAAAAACATACAAGGAAGTTTCACCACATATTTAAGAACAACAACTTTTTGGATAATTATGCAAGTACACGTGTATTGAACAAGATTTTTAAATTTTGAAAAACTTTTCTCCCCCTCTACACTTGGTTGTAAATTTGAGAAATTTTTGATGAACCAATGTGTTGATTGAGATAGTGTACTTGCATTTGAATATTAAATTAAACTTTAGAAAATAGAAAATCTTTTTGGAGTTTTGAGATTTTTTAATTTTTTATTTTGTTTTAAATAAAGATTTACAAAATGTTTTTGGTGTTTGACTCAGTTAATTATTTTCAAGAAAAGATTTTAAATCATCTGGAGTCAGACACCACATACCAATCCGGTGAACCAGTTCAGCAAACCGTGTTGGTGGTAACAGTTTAGTGAACAAGTCTGCTAGTTGGTATTCAGTACCCACAAAATATAACTCAATTGTACCCTTTTCAACATGCTCCTTAATAAAGTGATACCGGAGATCAATGTGCTTAGATTTTGAATGTAGAACCATGTTGCAGGAGATTGCTATCGCGCTTTTTGATTCACAGTACATCGGAATCTTGTTGAATAAGTAACCGTAGTCCATTAGCTGTGTTCGCATCCAAAAGACTTGAGCACAGCAAGCAGACATGGCTACATATTCAACTTTTGTTGACGATAATGAAGTGCAATCCTGCTTCTTTGATTGCCAAGACACAAGTTTATCTCCGAGAAACTGCAAACCACCAGAAGTACTTTTGCGTGTATCTATACACCCTGCATGATCAGCGTCTGAAAAAGCTATTAGTTATAAACCAGAATCCTTTGGATACCAGATCCCCAAGTGAATGGTTCCCTTTATGTATCGAAGGATTCGTTTAGCCTCATTGAGGTGACGTTCAGCAGGACTGGACTGATAGCGTGAGCACATAAATACAGCAAATACAATATTCGGTCTGCTAGCGGTGAGATACATGAGTGACCCAATAATACTACGGTATTTTGTGGGGTCAATTGGTTTCCCATTTAAATCCGCATCTAGCTTAGTTGTGTTGGCTGTTGGGGTATTGTAAGTATCACAACTGGTCATGCCATGTTTCTTAATTATCTCTAGAGCATATTTGGACTGATTAAGGAAAATCCCACGGGGAAACTGATGAACTTGTAGTCCTAAAAAGAACGTAAGTTCACCCATCATTGATATTTAAAAATTTTGTTTCATTAATTTTGCAAAAGCGTTTGAGTACTTTTTATTAGTAGAAGCAAAAATAATGTCATCAACGTATATTTGCACAATTAAAACATCATCCCCGTGTTTTTGGATAAACAAAGTTGGATCTAATAAACCTTTAGTAAAACAGTTAGCAAGCAAGAAAGCAGTAAGTCTATCGTACCATGCCCTTGGGGCTTGTTTGAGACCATAAAGAGCCTTCTTAAGTCTGTAGACATGGTTAGGATGCTCTGGGTCGACAAATCCCTCTAGCTGACTAACATAAACCACCTCACGTAACTGACCGTTCAGAAATGCCATTTTCACATCCATTTGATAAACGACCATATTTTTGTGAGCAGCGTATGCCAGAAATATTCGAACAGCTTCAAGTCTAGCCACTAGTGCGAAAGATTCCTCAAAATCAATTCCTTCTTCCTGAGTGTATCCTTTAGCCACCAAACGAGATTTGTTACGAATAACAGTACCTTCTGCGTCCAACTTGTTTTTCCAAATCCATTTTAGCCCAATGACATAAACTCCATCCGGTCGTTCAACTAATTCCCAGACTTCAAGTCGTTTGAATTGGTCGAGTTCCTCTTGCATTGATTCAATCTAGTTGTCGTAAGTGAGTGCTTCCTTAATGTTTTCAGGTTCATCTTGACAAACTGTGAGTGCATAAATGCAGTGTTCAATATCAGAGTAAATTTTTTGTCTAGTCATAACTGGAGCCGTTGGATGTCCAATTATATTAACTAATGGATGATCCCGAGTCCAATGATGTGTTGAAGGGTGAGGGTTATGGAAATGCTGCATATTAGTTGGTTCCAAGTTGCGTGTTGACGACTCAGCAATATCTGAAAGGTTCGGAGTTGGTGCAAACGGATTAAAGAACGCATTTGGATCATAATCTGTAGGTTCGGGTACTTGTGGTTGATTCATATCTTCAGTTGTGTTGTCGGTATTGGAAGTGGTTTGTTCATCTATTGTTGGTGAGTCAACTGGTGGTGCATCGGTTTCTACAGTTGTTGTTGTAGGAACGGGTGTATCAGGTACTTGAATGTTTTCAGGTTGAGCAGCGGAAATGGTGGATACATCTGGTGCACGTGTCTCAAAGGAATCATCAAACAGCGGAGCAAACAAGGTTTCCAACACTCTACGGGTTAGTGACAATGGTTCAGCTGAAGAGTCTGGAAAATTAAGACGGTTGGTTGTGGGTCCTAAGCTGTTGTGCTTAGAAGCCATTTCTGTGAGCTCATCAAAATTAGCATGAATAGTCTCCTGAATTTCCCTAGTTCGACGGTTGTAGATTCGAAAACTTCTTGAGTTCTCATAATATCCAATGAAGATACCGACGTCAGCCTTTGCTTTGAGTTTTCCAAGATCATCACGATCATTATTTGGGTAGCATAGAGCTCCAACTATATGAAAGTGTTGAATGTTAGGCTTGCGTTTGTGAACAATTTCTTATGGTGTTTGTTTAGGACGTTTATTGATCATACAATGATTTTGGGTGTAACATGCAGTTGAGACGGCTTCTGCCCATAGATAATCTGGTAATTGAGCATTAATAAGCATCGTTCGTGCGGCTTCCACTAACGTTCTGTTGCGTCTTTCGACCACTCCATTCTGTTCGGGAGTCCGTGCAATCGATGTTTGGTGTACAATTCCCACTTTCTCAAAATAATCACGAAGAGTTTGATTCTTGAATTCAGTTCCATTATCCGTTCATACTATTCTTACTGTGTTACGTAGTTGAACCTGAATTTTCGTGAGAAAGGTGATTATCATTGATGGAGCTTGATCTTTGCTTCGAAGAAAGTAGACCCAAGTCCATTTGGAGAAGTCATCAACAATTACAAGAATATACCGTTTCCCATTGATTGTTTGTACTCGCATTGGGCCATATAAATCCATATGAAGAAGTTGAAGAACATGATCAGTACTAGGTTCTGGTTTTGAACTGAGATGTGCACGTTTGCTCTTTCCTTGTTCACAAGCGGGACATAAGTGATCTTTTGCATATCTGAACCTTGGAAGACCGTCAACTAGTTTGTGACGAGCAAGATCAGTCATAGTTTTGAAATTGAGATGAGACATGCGTTTGTGCCATAATCAGGATTTTGTCGATTCAACCTTTGAAAGTAGACATATGGGGGAAGAAGCAATCATGTCTGACATTGAGATAGTATAAAGACTGTTTCCACGTGTGCCTGACATAAGATCATTTCCTTGTAAATCACGAACAAAACAAGTTTTCTCCCTAAATGCGACTTCCAAGTCCCCATCACAAAATTGACCGACTGAGAATAGGTTGTGACCGAGGCCTTCGACATAATACACACGACTAATTTCGATATTCCCACTGACATAGTCCCCATATCCCATAATAGCAGCGAAATGATCATTCCCGAATCTGACAGTACCAATGAACTTTGAGACAAAGTTTCTTAACAGTTTGAGATTGCCTGTCATCGGGTGCATCCGCTATCAACAATCCAGAGAACAATTTGAACCACCTGCATCACACAAAGGAGACGACGATGGAACAATGGTAAGGGTGGAACCCAAAGAAGTTGTGGGTTCCATTGGGTTAGAAGCACACAAATTAACAATTTTAGGAATCCATATAAAGTTAAGTGTCATTTGTAACCAACGTTGCCAATTCCAACTAGATCATGCTTTCTTCTTAGTGAATTCGCTAAGTGATGGCATGTTCCTAGGAGTATTGTTCGCAACTACAGGGGTGACTACATCATTCTTAGAAACTACACTTGGCTTAATTCCTAGCACAGATTTAGAAGCATTGGTGGGCCTAGATTTTCTGCCAGATGTACATTTCTTATGATGAGATAAAAGAGAATTTGCCACACATTTAGCATGATCACCAGATAACATACTTTTACGACAAAACACACATGAAGCATTAACATTCAAAACATTTAAAGGTTCATTATTCGTTACACAAAGATTACGATTACAATTTGCCAAATCAGAATCTAAATCAAGTGCAACATGAGTATTATTCAAAGTCCTAAGGTGGTCTTCTACTTCAGAGGCTTCTAGTTTTGCTCTTCTACGTTGCATAATCCTATTCTTCCATTTGTTACTTTTACGCTTGGATCTGCTAACGCTAGTAGTGGCAACTATTCCTGTAGAAGTGGAAGGATCCAAATTAGAATTTTGAGTATGTGTATCTGTAGTGGTAATGTCTAATTTGTACATTCCTGGGGCAACTACATTAGTGTTGACAAACTTTCCTTTTTCAAGTGCTTTTATTTTCTCTTTTAACTCAATGATGATGTGCTGCTTGTCTTGGATTTCACTGTTAAGCTTTCTATTTGAATAAAGGTAGTTATCTCGACTTTTTTGCCAATAATCTGTTACTTCTTGCAATTCAGCAATTTCCTTTGCATACTTTGAAATTTGTCTTTTTAGTTCCTCATTTTCATTTTGAAAGGATGTTGAAGATTTAAGATTTTGCAATTCCAGTTCGAAATCAAGACTTTGGTTTTGACACCATTCAAGCTTTTTGTTCAGTTGAAAAATCTCTATTGAAAATTTATTTTGCACATCATCGTTATGTTTTGCAAGTTTCTCATTTTCACTTTTTAAGGTCTCAACTTGTTTAGACAACAATTCAATATCATCACAATGGTCATAAACAAGCATAGAAGTACCAGATTCATAAAGAGAATTCATAACCACAGATATTATATCAACACTGGGAACATTTTCCAAGAGTCGATCAACTTCATTTTGTAAAAATTTGTTTCTACGTTTTTGCCTTGAAATCGATTGTTTAGTTGCTTGGAAAACATTCATCATGGATTTAACTTCTTTTTGAAGTTCCTGTTCCCAGAGGTTAGCACATGAACGCAAACGTTAAAGGTGAGGTAAAAATTGTTTTTGAAACATTTCCCTCTTTTCCTTCGCATGAGGGGAAAGGAAGTTAGAAACTGTAATTTCAGAATTACATTCAATTGCATTTTCCAAAAAATGAATTTCTTCCATGAATGTATCAAAGTATCTAAGTAAATTAGATTCAGTTAACATGCTAAGTTGATGTTTAAAATCATTATCATTGTGAAGAGTGATTTCAAAGCTTGTTTCCTGATTTACTTTTGTTTGAAGATTTTTGAGTTGTAATTTACAGCACTCAAGATCCCTTGTTAATAAGGCATTATTTTCTTTCAACTTTGCATTCAGTGCTTGACATTTAATGTTCTGGGATTGGCTAGTCATGAGTAAGATCTTGAGTTCTGAATCTGGATTAGTCAAAGGTTCATGTTGTTCAATTTGATCATTATTATCATATGCAATAGACGTAATTGAATCATCAAATGTGACAACTGGGTTAATTTGATCATAATCATCAAAGAGAACCACCGTGGACATTTGACCATTCACTTGTGTAGGTAATAGTGAATCATATTGAACAACTTGTTCCTCGTCAAATGCAGATGCAGAAGGGGAAGTAATTTCATGTATCAGGCATGTGTTAAGATCATATACCTGAGACAGACCATCAGTGTCATACACTGGGCCCGAATCACTTACCTGGAGTTCCTATGTGTTAGCCATCAGCATCATAGCAGCATTACCATCCGAGTCATCCATGTCAGTAGCATAATAAGCGTTGGCTATCAAGTTGTTATCATTCTCAGGAAGTGATCCGCATGCTTCATCCTTAAGAGCCAAGAGGTATGCTTGCATGTAAAATGCACTTCCACGAGTTCTCGGTTTAGGACATGCAGTTGCCATATGATCTTGTTTAGTAGATACTTCTCCAAGCTTCACAAGATTTTGTAGAAGAGATTGCTTATGAGCATGTAGTGTAACAGGATGATACTGTGGAATGACGATAGGCTCAGGCTCATTTAGAGGATTGAAAACAAAACCATTTGTAGTGAAGGTTAATGATCCATGGTCAACTGCTGGAGATGGTGGAGCAGGAAGAATGGTCTTCAATGGATGCTTCTTTAAACAAGATAGAAGAATTTGTTTCATTCTAAGATGATGATTATCTGCTGAACGATGCATGATTTCAAGGTATTTCCACATTTCATGAGCACTGGCGTCAAATTCCATCTTCGTGTAGACCTAGTGTGATGAACCATGCAGCCTTTGGTCAGCATCAAACTGAGCAAGTTCAGAATCAGTTAAATCTTCATCAGTTTGTATTCAAATGATCCTTGACGAGTCGGCAATGAATTTCATTTGATATGGTCCTTCTTGAATGGATTTAAGTATTAAATCAGCATGTGGATGATCATTGAGCCATTGAAGAAATCTCTGTTTCCAATCAGTGTAGGTTCCTGGTAACAACATGGGAGGTCTTGTTTCGTTGCCAAAGAGCAAAACATGACGTATGTCGGAGCATTGATTTTGTTGTTGAAGATGAAAGTTGGATTACGGTATTTAAGACATGATTGTTTCTTGTAAATGGATCTTGTAGATTATGTGAAGTGTTATGTTGTGTTTGGTAAGTTAAGTGATGTTGAAAGTTCTTGGTTTTTGGTTAAATGAGTCCACTATTCGAAATTTTAAGGTCTATTCGAAATATTCTCTCTATTCGAAATTTCCAACCTATTCGAAAAATTATGCTCTATTCGAAATATTTGGGTCTATTCGAAAAAATCCAATCAATTCGAAAAATGGTTCTCTATTCGAAAAATTCACCTCTATTCGAAATTTCCTGACCAATTCGAAAAATTAATGTCTATTCGAAAAATAGACCTCTATTCGAAATATTTCAGGCTATTCGAAAAAATGAGGAATATTCGAAAAACCAAAATTTCTATTTTGTACAAAATAAAAATTATCCAATAGTCGAAGTGTTATACTATCTTGTACAAGGTAGATATAACACCGAGTCAATCCAAAACTTCCAAACAACCAAAAAATCCGTCAATTCGAAATATTGAAGAACACTAAAATTTCGAATAGAACAAAAGATTGCCAAAACTTGTTTTTAAATTCAAGATTCTTGTACTTTTATACAAAAGGACATAAAATCTATTAGAAAGTTGCAAACTTGAAGTTTTTAAACACAAAAATTTTCTATTCGAAATTTTGAATAAGAAATATAAAGTACAAATTTTTCTAATAGCTAGCTTTGATTAAAAATTTGAATCTTTTATGTTTGTAAAGATTTGAAACACTATTTTAAACAAAAGAGTGTGAACAAATCCAAGAAACAAACACAAAAAATAAAGCTTTTGAGCTGAACGAGCTAAAAGAAAAAAAAACAAAATATATTTCGAATTCAAACACAACTAAACACTACACAAGATCTTCTAGCGATTGATGCCACTTGTTAGGTCACCATTTTGTAAGATTACAATAGTAGAAAAGAGATGAGAAATAGAGATGGGTGATTATAAGATATTCTAGAGAGAGTTTGACAAAGTTTAGCTTAAGATATCAAATAACCAACAATATTCAAGTTGTCATACATGTTCTATTTATAGGGATGAAGTAGGTCAACACTCCCTCTTCTCCCTTATCCTCTAGGCGTGGGCTTTGTAAGGCCCATGGACTATATCATAAGCCTAGTTAACAAAATGACTTAAGACATAATAAACTAAGCAACCTAATATTTATTACAAATGACCGAGACTTATATAACTGTGAAACGAGTTCCCAACAGTCGCCTACCAATTGAATCTACTATTGCTAGCAGATCAACTGATGTGATAGTAGAAGCACAATGTGGATCTTAGCCTTTTTCGTAAATTATTGTTTTAAATTGCAAACATGGGGTAATTAATTTACAAAAGGATAATTATCGAAAATACTAAAAATGAACTTTGTAAATTCAATTAATGAATTAATGCAACACAAACCATAAACAAGATTTTATTCTTTTCTTGTTAAAAGGACAAACTAAGTCATTCTTTCCTTGTAAGAAAGAGACTTATTCCTATCCTTTTTCTTTATGAGGAAAAGCCATTATAGGAATATTTGAATTGTCCTCATTCTAATCAAACTCAAAGAGCACATACTCTAGAAATCATAATCTCATGTAAAAGTCAAAACGATTAAGTATGGTTGCACATCTTATTCCTTCAAGTTTGTTTTATAACCCTAGTTCCGGTTTTGAAACCTTGAAGAAATATAAGATATTTGGATAACTAGAGAACATGTTTTCTATAGCTACCAAAATAATACGAGTTTTAATTAGAAGATGGAAATATCAATGAACCGCAAAGTGGTAAAGGCAATTACTAGCATGATTTCCTAGCAATTTGTCTTAACCCAACAAAACAACTAAGGTCCTACACACCCTTGTAGTAAAGTAGACCAAATATGGAGGAAATGCAGGCCTATTTTCAAGTTAAAATAGCAATGACGGCTAGCCCATCATGTATATGTTAGAACTTGATGCACTTCCTTGAATACCTAAGTACATGTTTACTAGTCAAAGTGACTTGCATTAGCAATAATGTGTAGATATTCAAAGAAAGAAAGAAAGTATCCAATCACCACTCACTCCCCACTGGTGACGTAACACTTATAATGTTGTCTAATCCAGTGGGAGCTACGTGATTGTATTACTGGTGACGAAACACATGTAATGTTCTCTAATCCAGTGGGAGTTGTAAGCTCTATTACCTTATCTTATTTCTAGATTGTCTTGAAATAATACATTACTTTCCACATGTGAAGCATCATAGTTTATATAAGAACCATTGCATAAATTTTATTAGATAACTTGTCGCGTTCGTGATGTTGCTTCCTGAAATGTTATCAATAAAATTGTTATGCATAATTCATTATTAAAACAATAAAAGTTCTACACATCTATATTTTGATTTTGACTAAAATCATATGTTATCTGTGACACTGTCATATTAACTTATACAAACAATTGTCTATATACTTGCATGATGTTGTGCCATGCACAAGTGGGAGAAATCTTGATTGTGTGCAAGGTACCACATATAACAATATGACTAATGGTTTTTCTTGACTGCAAGGTAAGAAAACTAAGATTCTACTAGGACTTCTACACATAAAATGTATGTTGCCCTAATTAGAACAAATGTCAAGATAACATGAAAAGCTACTTCAACATATTCACTGAATTGTTTAGTAAATATGATTATGTTTTCTTGTAAATTCATAATCATGAAGCATGAAATTAACTTGAAATGTAAGATGTTAACTTGTTATGTCTTCTTGGTAAGACATGTACACTTACGACGTATAATAAAAATTTAATGTTTATGTTTTCTAGTCAAAACATGCACATGAAGTCATTGACTTGGTCAAAGACTTATAATATAAAGTATGCAGGAGGCTAAAAATACTATTGATGCCATCTGGTATGACTTGGTTGGCAGATAGTAAGCCAAAGAGTATAAGTTCATCCAATGAGTTGTGCGATTGTCTCACAACATCAATCCACGTGGAATACCACAACTTTATGGTATGTCCATCATGGAAAAATCAAACTCTTTTGATATTGTTTGATTTTGATGACTTAAACTGTTTTACCTCCAAAACCTATCAAGGTTAGAAAATTGAATGTGTCAAGTGTACACTCAATATCGTTCCAACTCAGAAGGAATTTAAGACACCATTGGATTATGGCATGGGATGAATCCCGTTATGTCTTGATTGAAGTTCTGAATTTGATAAATACCTAAGAGTAAGTAATTAACAAACTAGAGTCAAGAACTAACGATGTATTAAGGATGTCCCAATTGAAAACAATTTGTTGTTACTCAAGATGCTGAGTATCTAGATATCAGTCTCTACTTACAAAAGCAAGTGGGAGCACCTTTAGATCTTGAAGTTATTCAAGAGCTAAATACACAACCTTCTGAGTACACTTGCTAATGTCATACTAAGGTTGAACATGCATATGTTAAACCATAGGTTGATATCTCTCATTCATAGATCCGAAAGGATACCGCTTGCACCTGAATGATATAGTTTTATATCATTGCTAAGGGATATAAGTTGGAGGATCATAGTGACCCTGCTAACTACTGAGATGCATTATCAGATCTTGAATCTGATGAATAGCTCAAAACTATGAATGTTAAGATGCAGTCCTTAGAAGACAATCACTCATGGAGATTGATTAATCTCTTACCAAATCAGTTAGACTGTGAGGTTAAGAATGGTTTTCTTGATAAGAATACTCAAAAGGACAAACTTGTACACACATTTAATGCACGCGTAGTAAAAGGAGTTTACTCGTACTCAAGAAATTGACTATGATTAAATCTTCCTACCCACAAACATTAAATGTATAAAGATGATTAAAATTGCCATACCTGATTTCACATAAATGAAATATGACAATAGGATATCAAAACACCTTTCTTGTTGATTACCTTTGCGAGGACGATGAGTAATCAAAAGGGTTATGAATCCATATAATCTTTGTTATGTATACAAGATATAAGAATCCAAGTGTGGATTAGATCAAGTATCTAGGAGCCAAGATCTTAAGTTAATTATTAATTTGATTTTGATTAAATAAGATTACTCCTGAGTACACTGAGAGCAAGTAGGAGCATTGCACTTATTTTCATAAATCTCATATGTTGGTAACATATTAGAAACAATATTCCATCTAAGCTAGATTTTAATCCTTAGTTTAGAATGAAGTTTCTCTTGAGGGATTTAGAAAATAAAAAATACAACTTTGTTAAATAGGTGTTGATATAAGCAATGTCTAAAAACATTATTTATATTTTTCAATATCTCTATGTTTTGATAATCACAAAATATAAACTCATTAAACTAGAGATTATGACGTAAACAAGTATTTAGTTGTAAATATTCATTTCAACAACTTAATCACTTAAGGTATGAATAAACAAAGTGTTTAATGCACTATATGATCAAAGGAACATTTTCTTAATCACTAGATTTTAATAAAATGTCACAAAACATTTTATATCTTTTATAAAATAGTTTTGGAATTAAAAGAATATGTTTAATTCATTATAAATATATGAATTCAAATTTTCAACCAAAAATGGCAAAAATAATCCAGAAAAACCTTCCCCACAAAAGGACAAAGATGTCCAACGTTCTGGAGGGGGCGGCCCCCTTAATTCATTAGGCGGCCCTCTTAATTTTAAGGGGACCGGCCACGCTCCAGAACATTATTTTTGTTCCCTATAAATACTGATTCATTTCACAGATTTTTCTCACCTTTTGCACTCTAAACATTCTGATCTAAATCCCCATTTCTATTCTTTAAAATCCTTTGATCATATATACATAAATCTTTGTTTCCTAGTGATCCAAAGCCTCATCCATTCAAGTGCAAAAGAAGAACACTCCTCCAACATCCTTATAAAGAAGTAGTGTTGTGTTAGTTCTAATTATATTTTAGTTGTGATAGATTAGTAGTGAAGTGTTGTGTGCTTAAGCAAATTGTAGTTACTAGTTGTGGTGTAAAGAAGTAGTGAATAAGTTGTGAAGATAGTGAAGATAGAAGAAGGTGTGAAGATATTGTGAAGAAGGTGTGAAGTTGTGAAGAAGTTGTGAGATTAGTTCTAGCTAGGATTAGAACTCCACAATTAGCTTAGTGTCATTAATCGGTGTAAGCCAAGGTGTGTAAGGTTTCTCCGCCATAAGGGAGTTTGTTGACATAGTGAAGAAAACTCTCGAGTGTGGTACTCGGGGAGTGGAGTAGGGCAAGGAAGGTGTCCTTGTAGCAGAACCACTATAAATTCGCGTGTTGTGGTTTGATCTTTCTATCTCTATCTTTCATTTCATTTCCACTAGGCCAAAAATGACCTTTCGTCACACATGGTTGTTTTTGAACGGTCACATGGTGACATTTTTACGTGACTAAATGTACCAGCGTTAAATAAATAGCTACACTTGATCCGACTTGTGTGACCATTTCGTAAAATATATGTCACGTATTTGTGTATATATGTGACTAGAGGGTAACTGGTAAATATTTTTCAACATTTTAGTCACTTTTAATTCGGGACGTGTGACCGATACAAATCAGCTCGAAAAATTAGTCACACTATAGATATACATATGTGACAAATATATGTCACACAATTGAACAGTGTGACCAAAGAAGATATATGGTCACACGAAGTACTTGTGTATGTGGCTACATTATATAGGCAAGTTTGTCACACATTATATAAACGTGACTGCTATTCTTTGCTGAATAGTTAGCCACATATGATTTTGAAATGTGTGACAACTAAAAATTCAGTTTGAAGCGTTAGTCACGAAATGCATTTAAGAGTGACAAATATATGTCACACACTTGAAGAGTGTGACCAAAT
>LBNU01009628.1:0-55891 GCA_014162995.1 Artemisia annua
ATCCTCACCAACCCAACTAAATATGCATTCTAAGATAACCAGATTATCATGGTCTATCTTAATTTGAAACATTAGGTCTCATTTTTTTGTGAGCCTATATGGTGGAGATTGGAGAAGACACTTTGTTTTAATGTTTAGGTTGAGGGTTTAAGATATTATGGTCATAAATAGAATAAGGCTATTGAGAGGGATGCGGTTGCAATTTGGCATTGTCGAGAACACCAGGACTTGCCTATGAATCCTTATGCTAGCTATATGATCACTTTTAATAAGAAAAGTATAATAGAACAGAAACAGAATTAGCAGCAGGATGACAACACACCATTGCAACCTATATGATCTCGTGTGTTATATAAACCAAATGTGCCAAATACTAAGGAAAGTAAGGAAAATATATTACGGTTTTGCTATTGAAGAGGGTGATCTCAAATTCTCAATCTAGATATAGAACACAAAAAAGTGGATACCATATAACTGTATGTTAAAAAATGGATAGGTTGAAATCATGTTTATCAAGCTTTGTGTTGCAATATTTCTAATATGATTCACGTCAATCACAAGCAAATCGATTAGAATGACCTGTTCATCGTCACACAATTAAAAAAGACAATCCTTTTATTCATATAAAAGGAGTTCTAAATGAGATAAGATACTTTCATGATCGATGCTACTATAATCTAGCAAACAACCAATCAAACAATTAAAACTGAAAATAAACATTTAAATAAGTCTTTAGACGAAGAATCTATGAAATATAATAAATGCAAGGTATAGGAGCTTGAATTCCTCAAAAGATCCTTAGTGCAATCACACATTCTCTGCAGCGTCCAAAACCATGATAGTGCTGAGGTTCATGGGTGATATGTAGTCGGCAGAGCCAGCTAGAATGTTTTTCACAATGAATCGGTTTGCTCTCTCTGAAGGGTGGAAAGGATCCCAGAATGCGTATATATCTCTATTAGGGCACAAATTCGACCTAGGTGTGCATAGTCCAATTCCATTGTATGGTCCTTGTCCACAACATGCGTACTTCGAAGTAACGAATCCTACAAAAACACATCAGACAATGATCAACTTTTCGAGCCTTTGTTAGGAACTTTTATGTTTAGAAAAAATATTATATTTGCTAGAAATAAGAAAAACGATGCAAGATAATTATTCGCAACCGTGAAAATTTTCAGATAAGAAATATTCAAACACAATCTGCGTATGAACCATGATTTAGAAAGAGATGTACCGTATTTTTCGGGGTCAGCAATGAAGTCAATGCTGGATTGACGTATGTTGACACCAATAAATATATGACTCCCGAGTTCTGTGTTGAGACTGTCTAGCATATCTTGGAGTTGAGGGTTAAACAAAATTGCTGCTCTTTGCAAGTCTGGCGCGCATTCGCCATTACTGCTGTGCTGTGCTAGTTCTGCTGGAACACAACCTATGGGGCCTGTGCCTGTCACTAGAACCCTACGTAATCCCAAATCGTAAAGCCTCTGCATTCAAATTCTCAATTGTGAGAACGACTACATTCAATTTGCAGATTCATTGACAAATAGATAATAACCAAAATACGACCACAACTTGAAAAAAGTACATGTTGGAACATGATACTAAACTTGGTCAAACAAAAATATGTATATGATACAAATGAATGTATTTACGTTGAATTATGGCATGACAAATTTCTCGTGTCAGATGATTTAATTGACCAAAAGTAGGCCACCAGTGGAGTCAGAGCATGGCTGAGTAATAAGTTTTGTATTAAATGCTTGTGCATGGAATACCTACTTCTATCTTTAGTAATAAGTATACTGTCGAAAGATAAATTTCAGTACATCTCCACTTTACTTTTGGGTAATGTTAGTGGTACCCATACCACCCCTCTTTACCCCTTAGTAACATAAAAAAACAGTTTTTTTTATCATTTCTTGTTTCGTATTTTTTGTTTTTTTAATATCTTTTGTTTTGTTAAACTTTATATTATAAAAAAGCAGTTTTTTATCATTTTTTGTTTCGTATTTTTTGTTTTTTTAATATCTTTTGTTTTGTCAAACTTAATATTTTATGTTTTGTACTTTCAGTTTCGTAATTTAATAACAAAAACAAAAATTATATAATTTTAGAAAAAAAAAAATAAATAAGTAAAGGAAGTATTAGAATATTTTTGGAGGGGTATGTATAACTTGGCCCTTTACTTTTTCATCTTTAATAGTTCCATGGTCCAACTAACCAAATCAAGATAGTCCATTAAACAAAATCATATAAAGTCCATTTTCGACATGCTCCATGTACTAAATTATACATGTATATTAGAAAGGAAAGGTTGATTACCATTAAAATTTTACGATACTCGGATACGATGTAGACGACATAATCCGGAAGTGCAAACTGCCGTGACCTTGCGGAGAAAGGGACCAAAAAGTAATTGTTCACAAAATCATTGCCTCCCAATGTAATGAGGGTTAGAGCGCCTGTTATAAGCTTTTCAGTCTGTTCTTGGCCTATTATCTCACTCACTCTTTGCTTATATTGCTCCAAGTATTGCATTTGTGCTCCAATTCTTATGATGTTAAACTGCATCACATACATGAAGATCCGATTTAGAGAGTCAAACAAAATGAGTAGGTTTATGTGTTAGATCGATGCAAGTCTAAAACTAAATGAAAAAATAATTTTTATCTCATAATTCATATGAGAAGGATGAGCTAGTGAACATTGATTTTATGAAAACCAGCTTAACTGCCGTACTTTCCTTTTTTACAAGTTATGTTATTCTAAAGGGATAATGACAAACTCTTTCATAATTGCTGTTTCTATTATTATACTAAGAATTTTAAGTTACTAAAATGTAACTTTGTGTACCCTTTGAGTCATTCCTATAAATAATACGAATAACTTTTACACTAATGCTAGCTCACAAAATATGTACTCCGTAATTTTATATACATTTTCATGATTCGTTTCATTATTGTTTCAGCAAATTCACATGAATCAATTCTTTCTTATACAAGTATATACGCGCTTGTATGTATACACTTTGTTACACGACTATATATACTTCAGGAAATTTTTATTTTCTCAAACATTTTGCACAAATGGTGTAATTTTTTGCACGCCTACTATACCTTATTTTGTTTTTGGGAATCGCATAGACTGACCAAATATGTACGTATTTGAACACTAAATCTATACGGTACTAAGAAAATGGTAACTACGCGCACTTAGGTTAATGTATGATATCTGACTTACAAACTGATTTCCGGTATCGTTGAGTATTCCAACTCCAGCAGAAGCAAAATTTGCTCCAACAAGTAACTTATCACCTGTGAGGTTTGGACTCAAGTATGGCAATGTTGCTTCTGAACCTATGGCTTCACCTGATAATTAAAGAAACATGCACCTGCTTTAGTTCCAACTTCATAACAATGTAACGTACGTTGCATATATATAAAAAGGTCCAAAAGTTTGTATTCTTGATAGTGAAGTAATTAAATAAAGGTCCAAAAGTAGTGCTATGAATAGACTGAAAAATACATATCCATGGACTTTAGGTTGTCTACATCTGATTTAATTTTATTACGTAGTTTCTTACGCTGTTGAAATAATTATTGATATAATCATAACTTCCTCAAAATGGCAAAATCACAGAATTATTAAACTCCTGAAAGATACTCCTATAATTGTTCAAAGGAGCTATTTACAACATATTCATGATATTTTCTCTAAAAACCATAGTGATGACATCAAAACATGAAAACATAAACTTAACTGATAAGGTCTGGGATGTTAAGCCCGTTAGAGAAACGTCCTGTTGGACGTTTAGTCGGATAATCAATTCCATATGGCACATTATCGGCACGGGCAGTTGTAGTCAAGAAATTGTTATTGCCATTATCGACCAATGAGTCCCCAAACACGAAGAATGCTCGAGCATCAGCTTTGAGAGCAGCCTCTCTAAATACTGCCAAAAATAAGAACCAAAATACAGCTAGTGATTTTGAGGTTGCCATTTCAGTGTAACAAAATTTTTGTAAATATATTATTACTAAGTGTAGTATATGCACACATACAAAGACTATGGTTTCTTTGTATGTATGATGTTGCAAGAAGCAAGAGATCAATGAGGTCTTTAAATATAGAGTGGGAAGTATGGTACGTGGTATAAATTAATGTTTACAGTAGGCTAGGTTAAATTTTGGCCAATCCCAACTGCACATAGTTGTAGTAGTTTTGCTGCATTAAATTACACACTGATTCATTTACACTGCTTTCCGTATAATATTCTAAGCAGTAAAGACAAATGAGCATACCGAATGAGCTGGGTAATGGGTCAAAACGGTAAATTTATGATAGTTGTCGAAACATTTTGGCTAGATTGCACCTGGCTACATCTTTTTTCGGTTATTTTCATATTCATGAAACTATAACAAACATGTTCGAATAATAAATTTTTTGGCCAGTAAAGAGATATCCTTATAGATAGTGAGCTAAAAAGAAGCTAGCATCTAGAATTAATTGCAATAGGATGCAAAGAAACACAAAAGAACTAACATCACTATGACACCAAAAATCAAACTCTTTGCATCTTTTTAAACCCCCAAAAACGAGAGGGGCTGTATGTCATCAAGAAGCTGCGCGCTCTTGTTCTGAAAATTGACAACATTTCTGACTTGAAGATAATCCATATTGCAGCTAATAGAACAAGTTCAACAAAATTATTAGTGTCGATCCAACAAAATAGAACCGGATCATTTAGTGTTCAAATATTCCGGGGTAGAGATGTACAGTCACAAACATTCCTAGCCACCGAACACTGAACCAAGAGGTAATCTGTGATTCAAGATATCATCACGCAATGGACACCAAAGAGAGTGCAAGTCTATATTTTTCTGATCCAAGTAATTAATCAAAGAGGGAAGACGCGAATATACCAAACTCGCCTATTGCTAGAATATGTTGACTTAATCAATTGGGAACAAGCTTGTTCCGGCTCGGCTTATGAGATGGGACAAGCTTGTTCATATTATTAACAAAAAGTGATTATTCTAATTTCCAAATATATTCTTTGACTTGAATAATTCAGATTGAGATGAGTTGATATATCATCAACACACAAGAAGCTTTTTTGTAAATATAGACATTTATACTTTCACAATACTTTTTTATGATTTTCGTGTGCAGATTATACTTGTGTATATTTAAGACAAGGGTACTTTAAAATTGATTGTTATGCATGATTCTGTTTTCTTTGAGATGTTTTTCATTACTCCCTAGTTGAAGTGTTATCAACGATATGAAATCTGAAACCAACTACTTAAACGTCTGGGCTTGTTCTAACAGGATCCTGGAGAAAAGTTAAAGTTATATTTACTGTTCTATAATGATATTACCTTTATTCATTTAAAAAGAGATCTAAAGAGGATAAAACATTTCACGATGCATGCTACAATTACACACAATACCAATTAACCTGTGAAACTGAAAATCAACACCAATATCAACCAGTTGTGGGTAAGCAGTTTCAATATCAACCCAAGAAGACTCCAACTGAACCTAAGAAGGTGGATGGCACTAAGAAGAGGACTTCTGAAGTGCCTAGTACGAGTGGCACGAAGATTTCTACATTTAATCAATTTGATGCCCTTAATATTGATGATGCGGATGCCTTTTGTACTCCGTCTAATGATAACAATAAGGATGTGGATGCTGGTAGTTCAATGGAAGGTAATGCGGATAAGTCTAGTAAGACAGCTAGTACAATTGAAGTTAATAAGGATGAGTCTAATAAGACAGGTAATACTATGGAAGTTAATGAGGAAGAGTTGAGTAAGGGTTCTACTCCTATTGTTGAAAAAATTGGAAAGCTTGAAAAGTTACTTATTGATGGTAGAGCAACTCTTGTGGATGATAATGGTCATCCTATCCCGTCGACCTCTGCCACTAAGAGGGGAAACCCATTTTCAAAGGTGGGAAAAATTGTGGTGTCTGATTCTGAAGACGAGGTTGCCAACCCATTTGATGAGTCTGCTAATCTTTTTGGTGGGGGGCAAGAGTTTGAACAAGAGTATGATGACTATGATGATTATGCGAACCAGGTGTATGATCTTCCCGGTAATTTGGATGCTTTTAATGCCATTTATGATACCAAGCTTCAAGGCCCTATGAAGTAATTCAATTCGTTGTTATTATGTTATCATTTGAGTTGTGGTTTGATTTCTAGTTTTTAGAAATTAGGAAGTATCTTGTTATGTAAGCTTTTAGCCTATGTAACGGGCTGAGATGTGGGACTTCACCCATATCCATTGTACTTAAAAGTTTTTTTGGCTAATATATTTACCAGGGTACAGGATTACTCCCCTTTACCCAAAAAAACACCAATATCATAAAATAAATACGAACAATTTATGAAATTTGATCCAATAGATGCAAGGAACGGAAGTTTGAATATCAAAAGAGATCCATGGTACTGTCACACATTATCTCAAGTAGGGGTGTCAGTAGGGTCGGGTTTTTTTTCTTTTTTGGTGCAAAAGGTGAATTTATATTAATAATCATAATGACACTTTTACATCAGTAGGGTCGGGTTGTCCCGACCGGAACCCTAACCCGATAAGGCTTATCAGACCGGGTTAAATCAGGTTAAAAAAACTTGTCTAAAACCATTATATGTCGTATTATGGACCGGTTTGCTAATTTCTCTGGTGGCCGGGTGGAAAGGATCTCAAAAAACACGTATAAGTCCCAATTAGGACGCATATTCGACAAAGATGAGCATAGTCCAATTCCATTGTGGGCCTAAACACGGTATCTGCGAACTACAAATCCTAATCAAAAGTTCAAAACAAACTTGTGACCATCCGAAACTAGCTTCTTCTTCTTTTTTTTTTTATGAAAAGAACCATTGTTCTTACTAAAATGAGGAAGATGTAGCTTACTTCGCAAAAGTGAACTATATTTTGTTGGCATCGAATTTAATCAAGAATCATAAGTCCTTGAAAGTAGAAGGACCAGTAGTGTTAGATAGATAGATAGAAACTGTTTTCTATTAATATTGTTAGTTTCCTTTAATATTGTTAGTTTCCTGTAAATAAGGAAGAGATGTGTCGCTTGGAACATATCTCTTAGGAAAAGTCACATCGGTTCATACACACCGATTGACATAGTATATATACATATCAAATGTAAACATTTAGTGTGTGGAATAATAATAAATAAAATGTGTTTTTCTGTAAACAAACCCACCCTCTCTGTTTGTTAAACGAGTCCCTGCATACAGATTCTTATGCATACTCATATTGTTTCATTATGAAGTTCATCATGATTGATCCAAGATCCGCAAAGACCTATGCAAAATATTTTTCTATAATAATATTCAAACATGCTCGTTTGTACGAACCATGATATGCCCGACTTATAATGAAGGGGACACAGGGTTCGGAGGTCGTTACTGGATTGATGCACATTGGCACCAATAAATATATGACCCCCGAGTTCACAGTTAAGACTGTCTAATTCTTGCACAGGTTGTGTATTAAATAAACTTGCTGCTCTTTACAAATTCAGATCTGAGCATTCCCCAACCAAACGGGTCTGTGCCTGAGACCAAAATTCTACGCATTCCTAATTCATAAAGCCTCTGTATTCAAAGATACCTTGGTCACAGAAATAACCACATTCAGTTTGCATGTTCTTTGACATACCCATATAACAAACAAGGCCACGACGTAAAAAAATATCTTTGAACATGATATGAGATTTTGTACATAATCGGAATACAAAATGAATGTAGTTACCTAGAATTATGGCATGACAAATTTCACATGTATGATTTAATTACAATGACCAAAGTAGGTGCACCAGATGGAGTAAAATCATTGTCGAGTATACAGTTAATATTCAATGCTTCTAGCACATGGTAATACCTACTTCTAGTATTAGTAATTAAATGGTCCAACGTCTCAAAATCCATGAAATAAAGTTTATGTGGAAATATTGAATACATGTGTATATATGTATACCGATAAACCTGATTAGTAAGTATTGAAATGTGAGCTTACCATCAGAAATTTACAATCTTAGACAATGTACACGACATAATCGGGTAGTGGTGCAAACTTGTCGCGATCATGGAGAGAAAAGGACCAAATAGTAACTGTTCAGAAAATCATTACCTCCAACACTGACGAGGGTTATGGCATCGACAAGCTTTTCAATCTGTTCTTGGCCAATGAGATCACCCATGCTTAACTTATATTGCTCCAAATATTCAATTTGTTGTTGGAGTGTGAGACGATTAACTTGAAGGTTCAAAATACTATAAGGTGATTTTGTCAGTATCCGTAGATGTAAGAAAGTTACGGCTATTCTTTCCTGTTTGGGAAAACTTTAGTTATTTTGTTTTAGCATAATCTCATCATTGTGAATTTGATGATACAACGTCTTAACTGTGATTAGACTTGTTGTATGTTTAGAAATAGTCTAATGTGTAATGTCAGCTGGAAGTTCTCAAGCCGAAAGCTTTTCAGCTATTTTTAGCTTGAAGCGTTGCAAATCGAAGACATATTCAGCTCAAACATTCAAGGTCGGTCAAGATGAAGACCGTTGCTTCTTAATAAGTTCTAGAAAATTTGAAGGACAAGATTGAAGATATATCTCATAGATGATAGAAGTCAATAGTTTGTAAAAAAACAAAAGTTTAGTTATTCTATGTGGAATAAGTATCCAATTTGTATTAGAGTAAACTGCAAAAGTCATCTTTGTGGCATGGCCAAATTGCATGTTTCCTCCCTATGTTTTCGAAAGTGCAGGCACCATTCCTGTGAAGAAGTTACGAGTGCAATTTTGGTCCCTGGCAAAAATGAAATGACTAAATGGCCCTTGTCTTCTTATTATTTAATAAAATGGAGAAGATAGCCATTTTAGTCATTTTATTTTGGCCCAAGGACGGAAAATGCACTTGTAAGTTTCCCACATAGACAGTGCCTGCACTTTCAAAAAGATAAGGACGAAACATGCAATTTGACCAAATCACAGGAACGATTTCTGTAATTTACTCTTTGTATTATGAATTATATTCCATATTGTACATATCCTTGAAACTTTATATATAGAGATGTCACATGAGGAATTTAGACTCATAACTAGAATTTAGTTTATTGCATTTTCTTAGCGATATATACGTTAACATTAAGCAAAAGTGTATCTTGTGTATCATAAGATTTGTGTGTCATTGTTTAAGCCTTTAAAGTTATATTAGTGCATGAACTCTTAATAATCTTCTATATATTTAAACAATTGTGGACAAATAACTTGTATCAGAGCATGCTCGACTAATTTGTATTGGAAATTCAAATTTGGAATAAAGAAGACGTCGTATACAATAAACCAACTTTATGAACCCCCTATTATCGTTATTGAAGGGTATCCGGGATTTGATGGATCTGATTAATCTGCCTAGATCAGAGAGGTATATACTTTTTGAAGACCGATGTTTACAACATTGTGAATGTAATTGAATAAGGTCCAATCCTACCAAATTAGCCTTATTTATGTCGGGTGAATATTCTTTTGAGGAATAAAAACCTTACCCGTACCAGATCCAAATAAGGTTTGGGTTATTCGGGTACGGATTAACCCGAATAAACCAAGTTATAACATAAAATAAAAAATAAGTGGATGAATTTTTATGAAGAAACAAGGAAATAAAGCAACTTAATAATGTGTCTAGAATCTTAAAAACGTCTGATTGTAAGATTTAACATGTAAAAATTTGAACTTTTTGACCTTTTTCAAATAACACTAAAAACGTGAAAAAACAAAAAAAAAATGTTAAAAGAGAACGCGTTTTTGCACAACGTTACTCACAAACACAAAAGCAATCACAAAAGGTCTCTTTTGTTATTTGTGTTGGTGAAATGAACAAGATTGAAGCTAAAAATGTGTGGTTGGGCAAGAACAACACGAACTTGTTAATATGACAAAAAGAGTTGCGATTTTTGCTGGTTTTTTATGGTTCTTTTTGCACAAACAAGCTCTAAAACACACCATAAACAACAAAAATGTCTGCTTTTGTCATTTAAGGTGCAAGATCAAGTGGAAAAAAAATAAAAAACGTGGGCATTTTTTATGAACTCGTTAAAACCAAAAGTGAGCAAAAAAATTTTAAAGACAAGATTTTTGACACACGAACACACTGCTAGATTATCTTAGGCTCTTGATACCACTTGTTAGGTCTCTAATAAGCAATATCAAGTCACATAAATATGATCAAAGAAGGCGAGATAGAGAGAGAATGAGAGAGTTAAATAAAGAGATAGGTAGTGTGAGAACTAGGTAAATGTTATTAGATGAAATGGTCTCACACACTTACATTCCTCACAACTGAGGATACATATACCGAGTTTCCACCTAGTGGATCGGTCTTGGGCCTTCATGGGCCTTGGTTCATGGGCTTGTGTATTGGTCTTTAAGTTATGACTTGTTCTAGCCTATGCTATTCTATTACAAAGAGTGTAACACATTAAAAGGTTCTTAGACACCATTACTTTACAAGCTAACATGATTTTTTGAAACCATACTCTTTAAGGATCCTATTATCACATTAGCAAGTCATTCATCCGTTTCAAAATTATTATCTTCGTACAAAAGCACAAAGTTTAAAAAAAGTGAGACCATTGCACTCCTCAACCAATCAAACAAGTGCAATAGCCGTGCATTGCTCGGGTATACTTTACAAAGTTCCAAACCTATAATGACTTTGCACAATACATGTTCCTTGCTCGATCGAGATAGAGATTTGTTCTAAAGATAAAGATAGAGATAGAGATAATTATGTCTTAAGGTTAAGCATTCATTGGTGATTTTGGAGTTCAGTTATTGCTTTTTTATAATCTTTTTGTGAATTGAAACTATAATATCATTTTATTTAAAAATATTGTATTAATCAACAAAGTTTAACGCACATACTCCTACATAACACATTACATAAAGCCAACAAAGATCGTGATACATCACCGCAAGTATTGCACGTTGTCCCCCAGTACAAAGGCGTCAAGATGATGTAAAAGTTTGAAATATTCGTAGGATGATTTGTTAAAATGACAATACAAGCACTAAAGTAAATAAGTAATCATTAAATATAAAAGTAAATATAATTCAGTGCATACATTTAGTGAGTTAATTATTCAATACATTTGATATTCTAAAAAAACATAATTTTTTTTATTTTGATATGTTTATTTTAATATCATTTTGACAATGGATATTTTATTTTATCAATAGAAAACCTGTTGACCCGTTCGCCTGTTCAGTTCCATCAAAGCTCCATCTTGTGTCAATCTTTGTGTTGACAAACCTTGAGTTATTAGCTCAATTCAACATATATGTAACTTGTTTTTCATACATACATTTTATTTAACCACTAACCTTAGTACAATATATTAATCATATTGTATAGTAATGCGTAAACAAATGCAATTTAGTATAATTAGCCATGCAAGTAATGGTGTCTTGTCCTCTTTCTGATTATACGAAATTGCATTTGGTTACGCATTACTATACAATACGATTAATATATTGTATTAAGGTTAGTGGTTAAATAAAATGTATGTATTCTAATTTTTAATTAGTAAACATGGGGTTGAATGTAGCGCAGGTGGAATAAGTTGCATTTTTATTTTGGAAAAGACTTCCAAATTTTAAGCCTTTCACAAATAAAAAATATACTAAATTAAAGCAACATCATTTCAAGATATTTGTAACGAAGTTGACTTGGTCTCTATTTTATTTTACACGGCTTAGATTGATCATAGAGTTGATTGAACGGCTCAGAGGTGATGTCATGTTACCATTTTTTCTCTATGCTAATATAGACAATTATTTTATAACATCGTCGATTAAAAAAATAGACAATAATTTTGAGACGGGTTCCTAATACTATAAAATAGCTTTTAGTTAATTATAAAACCAATATAAAAGTATTTCTAATATAAAAGTATTTCTAATATAAAAGTAGTTTTTAGTTAATCATGAAAGCAACATAAAAGTGAGTAGTGTCAACTTTACTCAAAGAGTCACATTCCACTTGGATTTCCACGCCTTTTACTTCCCTCTCTCTTTCGATGCGTTTCTTTTCAACTAAACCCTTTCGTAATCTTCCAATCAACACTCTTCGATCCACTTTTTTTAACAACCCATGTCACTTAAAACCCAAATACACCAACCTTAAATTTTTAAAAACAATGACGAAAGCTCAAAACACCAACGATGAAGAAGGTTTTGCTAAGCGTTTATGGGCCAAGTTTAGTAAAGAATCAGTTATGTCACTCTATACTCCTTTTGTTGTTGCTTTGGCTTCTGGGACTTTAAAAGTTGAGAGTTTTAGACATTATATTGCTCAAGATGTTCATTTTCTTAAATGTTTTGCCCAAGCGTAAGTACTTCTTGTTTTTGGATAATGTTGGAGATTATTTAAGGATTTAGTTATCCGCCTTAGGCCTTACAAAATCACACATTTTAAAACAAAATTATTACTCCATATTGTTTATCTTTTTTACTTTTTACAAAATGACAGTCGTAAGACGGAGGAAGTAATAATTTAAGGATTGACATGTAAAGTGACTGTAAACCCATAAACAGTCATTAAAAAGTGAGAGGTTTCAAGTCCAGTTTGTGCTAGATGCAAATAAGTCTAATGTGGCCACGCCAACTTTCTCATAAAAGGGGAGGGTTTTATCTGGTTTGTGTCTGTGCGTAGTAGGCTTATATTGCGTGGATTCGTCGACCAAAAGGTCGGAAACCACAGCTACCAGAAAAAATAAAGTAAAATTAATAAGTAGATAAGTATAATTAGTTGTAATTAAGGATTTATATATAAAATTGTGCGAGTTAAATGTGAAATGGTGGTGGTGCAAGTGGTTGGTGTGTGGCCGCAAGTGGGTCGGTTTTCCATCATGTGTAAAATTACTCTAGTTTTACTATACCTAAACAAGTAATGAAACGGATTATGAGCTGAAAAGTGAAAACACAATAATCAGATAATCAATTTGAAGACTTAATGTGATGCCAAAGTAAATGTCTGTCTGGATTTTGAATATATTGAATTCATTTGTAATTTATTTAGGTATGAATTAGCAGAGGAGTGTGCAGATGACGATGATGCTAAAGTTTCTATCAGTGACTTGAGACGAAGTGTTCTAGAAGAGCTTGAAATGCATGGCTCTTTTTGCCAAGTAAGATTTGTTGCGTGGTAATTAGTATTACATTGCCTTGTTTATGTGTTTTTTTTACCTCTTGTCTGTGTTTTCAGTTTCACATTCTAATTCAGGAAATGTAGATTTGTTTTTGAAAGGCGAACTTATTTACACACCAGATACCACTTACTATCTTGCAAATGTCCCATACGAGACTTGGACCCACTACCACTAGGTTGATGGGCTACTCACATACGATTGGGACAAAGGCCCTTTGGTGCAAATATAGATTATTACTTACAATATCATAGTCATAGACGCAAAGAGGAATGTGAATACACTAGATTTCTTCATAGACACAGACACTTTATTGGTGGTGAATCAAAAATTTCTGACTAAAATATGAACTAGCATAGTTATAATGTAATCACGAAATACAGAACAGTATATAGTTTTTTAGGTTCAAGCTCACTCTTACCCAACAGACCATCTTCTAATGGCATCGCATAGTTCAGAGGTCAAACGTTTAATAACTAATTCATGACCAATTAATCATAATATTGATCTATGAATATCCCACATAAAAAAATCAAGGTTGTAGCGATAAGGAAAGAAAATTCGTCTACCATTGCCTCTAGCCTTATCTTTTATTCTTGGGCAGTACTGAACTGTTTCAAAGGTTCACGAGATGTGATATAGAACCATGTTTGAATTCTTAGGTCTTGGAAGTTAACTCATGGCCTTCTAGTTTATATTGGTATGTGAACCTTATAATAGGTTGTACACAAGTTTGACCACATTGTTGCTTAGCTTGACTGCTTTATGTTACTATAAGGTGTTTCTATTTTGGTTTTGGAACTGACCTTCCGATTTTTTATATCGTTTGGATGAACATATCTTATTTCACACTAATTATTCTGCTTTATTATCTGATTTTTTGCGGAAACTACAAGTAGAATTGCATATGTACTGATGTACCCCTTATTTTACCATAATTTGAGAAACTTTGACTCCCATTTCACAAGATTTTTCTCCTTTAGTTTAACTGTCACATGTTCCATTGAGTGAATCACACTGATATACACTTAATATATCATCCAGGAATGGGGTTTTGATGTGTCCAAAGAAACCATGCCGAACTCTGCAACACTCAAGTACACTGACTTCTTGCTGGCAACAGCTTCCGGGAAGATTGAAGGCGCAAACAGTCTTGCAAATCTAACAACCCCTTTTGAAAAAACAATAGTTTCCGCATATACTATAGGTGCCATGGTCCCTTGCATGAGGCTTTATGCTTTTATCGGTAAAAAGCTTGAGTCTTTGGTGGATAATTATGGCAATCATCACCCATACAAGAAGTGGATTGATAATTACGCGTCTGAAGGTTTTCAGGTTTGGACTTATATTGCTTAAATATTTCATTTTTTTTTCTTCTGTGGTACATTATATCAAAATGGATGAATACTTGGGTGTTGGTCAAAACAGGCCGTGCTGGGTTAAACCATCAATAAGTTTGTTGTCTATTTTTTGCATTTTTGCATTTTTAAAGGAATTACTGTATTGAACATGCTAACAATAACTATGTTATTAAAACCATAAGATATATATATTTTTTTTAATACAACGATTTGGGACATTAACACAGTTGACCCGTTCGACCCATTTGTTAGAAAAAAGTGACCCATTATTGACAATTCGTATCCATACATATTTGTTGAAGTGCCACATGCCCACACCTAATATTACTTAATAATCTAGGCAGCGGCTCTTCAGACTGAGGACTTGTTGGACAAAATGAGTGTGACTTTGACGGGTGAAGAACTTGATATCATGCAAAAACTTTACCATCAAGCAATGAAACTTGAGATGGACTTCTTTCTAGCTCAACCTGTTGATCAGAGGACTGTTTTACCATTATCTAAGGATCACAATTGTGTTACAATATTTTCTGATTTTGATTTAACATGCACTGTAGTTGATTCCTGTACAATTTTGGCTGAGATTGCTATGGCCACATCTCCAAAGTCAGGTCAACTCCAACCTGAAGGTCAGAATCAGATTACTCAGATGCCCTTGACTGATTTGAGAAACACATGGGAAGCATTATCGAAGCAGTACACCGAAGAATATGAACATATAATGCAAAGTATTTTGGTTAAGCATAAAGGTAAAGCATCTTTATTGTTAAACATGGTCAACTTATAGAAGATTTGAACTTTTATTGTTTGAAAGTTGATTATTGTTCTTTCTGTTTTTAAAAAGCGGAGAAATTTGACCTCGAGGGACTAAGGGAGGCACTTGAACAACTATCGGATTTCGAGAAAAGTGCAAATATGAGAGTGATCGAGTCAGAGATACTCAAGGGTTTGAACCTTGAAGATATTCGAGGTGCTGGTGAACGTCTTGTTTTCCAAGATGGCTGCTTGGAGTTCTTTAAGAGTATCAGAAACAACGATGATTTGAATGCAGAGGTGCACGTTTTATCCTTTTGCTGGTGTAGTGATCTTATTAGATCCGCCTTCTCATCAGGTACTCCATTAATTGCTCTTATAAATTGTCATCCATCACTGTTTTTGGTTCAGTCATGTCAATTTCTTTGTTGCCTTAATTTCCTGCAAAATCAGGTCAAATGGTCATGTTCTCTCTTTTTTAGAGTCCCATTAAGAAAGCATACTTCATGTCACACTATATTGAGTCCCAATTACCATTGTTTGCAGATACAACAATATTAGTATCATGTTTGATTGATAACATTCTAATGACCCATCAGCTAGTTCACATGTCTGATTCTTTTTAATGCACCCATTCTAGAGGTGGCAAAATGGGCGCCTTGGACAGGTTGCGTATGGGTCAGAACAGGAATTTTTACTGCAGGTCAAATGGGATTGGTTGACCAAAAACCCCTTTTTCTAGAAAATAAAAAAATAGTTAATGTGCAAGTATGATTAAAAACTGCATCCTTACAACTAAAGTCTAATTTCTTAATAAAGAGTTTTAGGAGATTGTATGTGTTGAATATACCCCATACCCTGCTCTAGCTATATTTGGTATATTGTTGTTAAAAATAAATTTTGGACGACTTTCAATATGTTTTAAGCGCTTTATTTTTAGCTGATTCTTTTGTGTTACCCATTCCCCGTTAGAGATGTAACTATTCCCAAATCAACCGATTTACGAGTTAATGGGTGGATATTGCCTCTTTTAACTCATTTCTCTCTCATGGCATTTCTCCATTCTTCCTTAGATGAGTGCTCCTCATAAAGTGTTTGGAGTAGAAATTTCATTCTGATTAATAAGAAAGTACCTGTGGATAGTGAGAACCTAAAGAAAGATGCACAATGATAACTAGGGTATAATGGTCTCTGGGTATATTTCAAGGTCTCTTTTCTTACGATTGTGGGTAAATATGGCTGTATTTCCTGTAAAAGTTGCCTGATCTCATAGAAAGAAAAAAAAAGCATAAGACAACAATTTTTTTTTTCCTTGAGCTCCTTTGTTCCACCGTTTGGTGGTCCTTTTTCTTTTAAGTAGTTGTCGTTTTCCTTTGTATTCTTTTAAGTTAAACAATAAGTTCATTTTGAGGATCTTTTGTATTAAATGTTCCTACCATGTGATCAGGGGGTATAGACGATCTGCAACTGCATGCAAATGAGTTAATCTACGAAGGGCATCACTCCACTGGAGAAATTATAAAAAAAGTTGAGTCCCCAATCGACAAGCTTCAAGCTTTTAACAACATTTTGAAAGAACGTGACCAAAAGAACCTAACCATCTACATTGGAGACTCAATAGGTGACTTGCTTTGCCTGCTGGAAGCAGACATAGGCATTGTGATCGGCTCAAGCTCAAGTCTCAGAAGACTTGGGAGCCATTTTGGTGTTTCATTTGTTCCCTTGTACGATGGTTTAGTCAAGAAACAAAGAGAACTTGTTGAAGGAAGCAATGTCAATTGGAAGGGGCTATCCGGCGTTGTATATACAGTTTCAAGTTGGGATGAAATATTTTCTTTCGTCATAGGTTGTTGAAAACGAAACAGTGTTCCTTTTGTTGGTTGTTATAGGAAAGAAGAGGCGTCTTTATGTATAACAGAATAACAACAGGACTTCTCATGGCTATTTTATCGGCCGTCTGTAAGTATATTATGCGTTTACGTATACATGTATGGGTAAAAATCTAACGAATCACTGAATATTGATCATATATGGCTTTGTCGATAAAAAGTTAATTACTTGAGTACAATATTTGATTTTCATAATTTTGTTTGTTCAGTTGATATATTGAATCTAGTGGTTGTGAGCGTGTTGAACCTATATTTTTTGTGTCCCGTAGGGGCAATATCAAAGTGTGAACAAACTTTATACTGGATACGATTTAGGTATGTGTTGGAGATTCAATTGTACATGTCATATTCAAGAAGACACTCAAAGGATATTCATAGGGGTGTTTCTTTTACACTTATTTAGTGGATCCAAACTTTTATTTCATCATAATGGGGAGATCTACAAAAACCGATCACTTTTGAATCTAGACATTACTTCAAACTATTAGGGTGCGTTTGATTTGTAAGTGGGAATGGAATTGGATTCGGATTTGGGAAAGGTTTGAAAGAAATAAAAGAGAGAGAAAATTTAAATTATATATATGTTTAATAAGTTTTATTATTTTTGTTTGAAATAAAAAAAAAGTAAAAAGTAAAAAAAGGGTAAATAATATGTGGCTCAAAAAATTCATCAAATAAAAACAAAATTTTGATTGGTTGGATTCATAGAAACCTACCAAAATAGGTTAGTTTCAAAATTTGAATCCAACTACCATAGTAGTGGAATCAAAATTGTACCAAACAAGGGATTCAAATATTCTTTGATTCAAAACCCTCCCATACCCTTATACCAAACGGGCCCTTAGTCGATGTTTGTATTCTATTATTCATTATTTTGTATAAGGCCCGTTTGTATACTTGTAAGCCTAGCCCATGCTTGTTAGCTCTAGAATAATCATGTGTATCCATAGATTGTTTTGCCACTATTGTTAAGATCATCCGTCAACATGAACCTCTTCCATTGTTTGAAACGACACGAAACATGTTGCTACTAGAGGAATCTACATTGAATGAACAAGCTGACTCATCTACCACTTTTGATAGTAGCTCATCCTCGCCTACTATTCTTGTGGCCACTAATTCGTCGGAATCCAAAGGTACCTCCAATACTCAATCTAATAAGTCCCACAATTTACCTCAACTAAGTAACCATTTTAACAAAGGGACATGCAAGTTCGGTGATCGTTGCAAGTTCATTCACGATCACCGAAACCGGGCGGATTTGCAATCAAAAAATACCACAGTGGCACCCTTTAGTCGTATGCCTGGTAACTTCCAATCACAGTTTAGCCAACACTAAAGTTCCTGGGCTCCTTCTGGTTACAGTGATACAGTCACATGGCTCAACAGCAACCCCTGTTCCTTCTCGTTTGGGCCAACAGTCCACACCCCAAGTATACACAGCCCACACCCCAAGCCCATACCACCATCAACCAAACACTCCACCAGCCCAACACTTCTACGCAGCCCAACAGACACCTCAACAACCCCTCTACCGGCCCAATATCCATAGCCCGCTAACCAAAACAGTATACTCGGACTGCACCCGCATTGTGCCCGTCTCAAGCTACTTCACTCCCTAGCGCTTTTAGCACTATGACCTTGCAGGATGTGACATGGAACATGGATACAGGTGCCTCCTCTCATTTAAATTCTAGTGCAAGTAATTTAGGTACCATTTTTAATACACGTTTATTCCCATCAGTTCATGTTAGTGATGGTAATTCTATTCCCGTTACCAATATCGGGCATCGCATTATTACTTCTCTTCATTGCCCTTTCACCTTCATTATGTTCTTGTTACTCCTAACATCATTAAAAATCTTATTTCTGTTCGTCAGTTTACTAGGAATAATAATTGCACTATTGAATTTGACGCTTTTGTTTTTTCTGTGAAGCATTTCTTGACTCGTCATATCCTCCTTCGATGTGACAGCTCGGATGATCTCTATCCAGTTACCAAGCCGTCAACTATCCCTACTGCTTTTGTCCCACTAGTTCCTCCACGTGGCATCAACGTCTTGGTCATCCCTGTGACGAAGTGTTACGATCTCTTGTTTCCCGTAATTTTATTTCATGTAATAAAGAAAAGTCTACACATGTTTGTCATGCTTGTCAACTTGGCAAACATGTGAAACTTCCTTTCTATAGTTCTGATTTCTTTGTTGAATATTGTTTTGATATTATTCATTCTGATTTATGGACTTCTCCAATTTTTAGTTCAAGTGGTTTTAAATATTATGTTCTATTTCTTGATCATTTCTCTCACTATCTGTGGATATATCCTCTACGTAATAGATCTTACATGTTCGCTAAATTTTTGCATTTTCGTAGTTATGTTAAAATCAATTTAAATGCGAAATAAAGAGTTTCCAATGCGATCATAGTGGTGAGTTCGATAACAAACAAATCCATACACTTTTTGCCAATCATGGTATCCAATTCAGATTTTATTGCCCAAAAACCTCTCAACAAAATGGCAAGGCGGAACAAATGATAAAAACAATAAATAACGTCATTTGTACACTCCTATTTCAAGCACACATACCCCCTTTCTATCGAGGCCCTCCATATGGCCACTTATCTTCTTAACCTCCATCAACCGCCACTAACAATGAAATCCCCTTCACAAGAATTTTTAAAAAAGAACCCGACTACTCCCGTCTACTCATATTTGGGTGTATTTGTTACCCTCACCTTCACTCTCCTTACAAACTTGTGCCACGCGCCACCCCGTGTATCTTTTTGGGTTTTCCCGTCTATCACCGTGGTTTTCGTTGCCTAAACCTTGAAACAAACAAAATTATTCTTTCTAGACATGTTACCTTCGATGAAATATAATTAATTTCCCTACCGTTCCATGACACCCACGTCTCCACCATCATACACGTTTTTAGAACCCAGTCAATTCGATTGTCAAGCGATAACTCAATCAATTCGATTAAAATACCGCTTTAATTTTCAGAACATTGCCTATAAGGAAATAATGGTATACTTGATAACTCTTTCCACCAAAGGGACTTTAATCTTTATCTAATGTGTACAAAATTTATAGTGTATTGTAGATAAATGGATAATTTATATTTGAACACTATCACTTGCAATCGCCAGTAGCACTGACATTGTCACTTGCTCTCGACAAAGAGTAAGACTCTCCATGATCACCACCATTACTTTCCAATGACCTTATCTGCCTGAACGTCCCCACTTATCTTGTTTGCATTGCCATAGACAAAAGTGAAATAATAGTCCCTAGAGAATTAGTTATAATGGCAAAGTGAACGAGCTGGCTAATGACAACATATTACATATAATTAGATGCACAATTGAAATGTAGTAAAGAAACATACTAGGTTATTACTCGTCCAATACGGTTTACTAAAAGTATAAACTTGAAATATAAGATGCACAATTGAAATGTAGTAAAGAAACATGTAATGTAACTCTATATCATGTTAACTGATCAACATTGTTATGTCCCCTACTCCGTTTTCTAAACTTTTATTGTCACATATTAATCATCTAACAATGCATATCTAGGAATGTCTTTCCAATAGTTCATGAATACAATCGACTATTAATCTAATCTCATGGAATTCTCAATTTTCTAGTAACATCATATCTTTTATCTTTCTTTTAACTTTTTTCCTTAAATAAAAATTTTGATCTTCAATATACCATCATCATATCCTAAAAAAAAGATTGCAAGCCAAAACAAGTGAAGAAAATTACTCATATAATATTTAATCCGTTTGAAAGAAATCAAAATGTTTTATAACTTGGACTAATCCGTGACATATTTTGATTGCATTTTTTTTGGGCTAGTGTTATGAATATTACGTCACGTATTCATTTCCAAGGAAGGTGCAGCTTCACATGGCCACCTTACTTCAGTTGTTTTTTCAATTATTATCTTCCTTTATCCAATTATTATCTTTAACAAATGGTATAGCTTTGTTAACTTTATATAATTACATTTTTTTTCATGTCAATTTTATAGTGATTCATATTAGTAATACAAGATGTAACTCGATTTTTTACCTCTTTCATGTATTCGCACTAGAATGTTTGCAAGGACCATAGCGAAAAAGTATATGTTACTGACAAATTGAAACCAAGTTTCAAATGATGATGAAACTTAGCACCAAAAAATGCCACAAGCTTAAAACTTCCATTTATCATCACTGACTTGAGCAGAGGACATGTTTAGAGGGTCTATGCCATGTAACCTTGACTAAGGATCAAATGAGAAGAATTCTTAAAATAAGAAAGATGAGAAATAACTATAATTACACATTAGAGATACATCAATTTGAATTAAATGCATCCTTAATCTTTTAGATGCATTATAATATATTTTCTAGATAAAATCAGATGCAAATACATATATTAGATGCATTTCATCAAGTTAAACGAATCCTATTTATTTTTCGTCCTCTGTGGGTCAAATTTGTTGTTAGTACTACTTTGCATCGTTTTCACTTCAAAATCACTTTTGAAACTAATTGTGATGCATCTAAATGAATAGAGATGCATCTAATTCAAGTCGATGCATCTCAAATAGTTATTTCTCATTCTTCTCATTTTAGGATTTCTTCTCACTGGATCCTTACATGTAACCTTACCATACAGGTAATACTTTTAACGCATTAAACTCAGCTAGCCGGATAATCGCGCGTTACGACGGTGAGTACCCGCAATTGTATTTATTTGTGATTAAATGTTATGCGAAAATAATTACGACAACAACATAACATAAGTATTATTTCACAAACATATATATTAAAATAAAAACATCATTGCAAAATGAGATACAATATATACACAAAAATATTCAAAAATTTAATATTTATAATTGATTTACTTAGTCTAATATGGTTCCAAATATTCCATCTATTCAGCATATCTTTTATCTATCATATTCTTAAGAGGAAAATGATTGTTCTGCCTACTGATCATGCCTATAAATGTACCTAATGACTAAATTGATTGATTTCAAAAAATTATTGGTGAGAATTTGGAGAGATAAAATTACATAATATAATTGTACAAGTGATTTATGCATTAGGCATGTATTGTGGGTCTAAATAGCACTATTCTTATTCAGAACATGTTTCACTAAACCTTCAACAAATTACTATTGATTTCTATCATATTTATAAGGTAATCACACATTTATCATTAACCACAACAATGTCAGAGACTTCTCCGTTAACGATTTTGCTGAATTTTTTAATTCTCTTTACGCTTTACATAACAATCTCTATTTTGCTCTTTGCGTTTTTCTGATGTTTAATTGATCCATGCAATATGAGTATATTAAATGCAGGGACACGTTTTCGTGTCAACAAAAACAAGAGTTATGTTCAGATTCAAAATTTCATCTCCCCTTGCTCATTTCAAACTACAAGAAAGATAAACAAAATGATATTCGTATAATTCTTTTTCGTGTTTATAAGTCATCACACATAATATGTATTTAGTACAAGATTTAAAGAATATACTTATCTATACTACTTATAAAGCATTTATACTTAATCTTGAAAAAAATGCTTAAAAATGAATAAAGTGGTTTTTCTAAAATGCCCCTTATTAATATCCCTTAATACTTCTTAAACTTTAATCTCAAATGTCAACTTCTAAACTAGCAACTTTGTTTGTTAATTTTTTTTGTTAAGTCTTGTTTAATTAAAAGATGACTTAATACAGACACCCTCAGGGCTTGTTTGTTAAAATTTTATATTAAGTCATGTTTAATTAAGAGGTGACTTAATGCAGACAACATCAGTTTTATTACTTAATATTTTAAGTCATCTTTCTTTATTAAGTTACAAACAAACAATTTTTATATGACTTAATAAATTCAGTTTTTTTCATATTAAGTCAATTAAGTCGATTTCAAACACCACCTCAGTTTTATTATTTAATATTTTCAGTCATCTTTTTTCATTAAGTCACAAACAAACAGTTTTCATGTAACTTAATGAATTCAAATTTTTTCATATTAAGTCAATTAAGTCGATATCAAACACCACCTAGACAAACAATGTAAACTTATAAAAAAAACAGTTACACGGTTTATAATTTGAATGAAAACTTTTTAATAGAAATGAAAACTTTTTAATAAGATACGGTTTTTAATTCTAAGTACAGCTATATGGTTCATCAATTTTGAATAGAAGTTTTTTTATTACACGAAAATGAATAATGTTGGGTGTGTTAAATTAGAAAATTATTCAATAAGATATTTTTACGTTTAATTTCGGCATAAGAGGTAGTTTAGTAAATTCACAGTGCGACATTTTCGACAATTCAACATGCGGGTCATTTTCTATATCAACATGTATGATAACGAGTTGAAAAACCTTTTATTAAATCAAAAAGTGTGTTTCATTAGTTTCTTTTTAACATGTATGATAATAGTTTTACTTATTAATCAATCATGAAATATATGTTGTTTCATTAGTTTCTTTTAACAAATAGTTTTGCTTGTTAATCAATCATGGAATATATTGTTAATCAAAAAGTATGTTTCATTAGTTTCTTTTTAACAGATAGTTTTACTTGTTAATCAATCATGAAATCTATTGTGTTTCATTAGTTTCTTTTGACAAATAGCTTTACTTATTAATCAATCATGAGATATGTGTTGTTTCATTAGTTTCTTTAAACAAGTAGTTTTACTTATTAATCAATCATGAAATATATGTTGATAGGAGGAATATTGGAAGCATCCACTAATTAGAGGGTCTAAAATGAGTGACGATATAGTATCATGGGATCCCTTACCCACCCCACCCCCACCGCACATGGTGGTATTCTTTTACATTAATTCAAACCCAATACATGAGCACTTAATAAGACATACTAAAAAAAATTTGTACTGCCAGTCTTCTACGTACAATAACATTACCATTTATTTCATGTTTGATAATCATCCTGCATTTTGTTTTATCCAAGAGCCTTTTAGTTATATAAATATCTTCCAAATAAGTTATAATTGCCCAAATTCCTAGTATTAGAGTTGATGCATATGCTGCTCACTCTGCTCTAGCAAACATAGACCTAACCAGAGCCAATGATGCTTGGAGATTGCAAACGATGATATGGCTTGAAACATCTAACGTGATATGGCTAATGATGGCAATAATGTCATGGGGTTTCATACACTGCTGGGGCCACGACTAGAAAACCCTATGGCTAGTGATGATTTGGGATTCCATACACTAGAGCCACTACAAACTAATCCTATGACTAGTGGTGGAGTCACTATTATAATCAATACTTACCCCATTAGCTACCCGTTTGAGGGTTACATATACCATTAACTATAAACCATATTATCTACTCCATTGAATAGGCCTTAACCCAAACCTTGGGACAGACTTGCTTATGTAGCACTTGAACTATTTTCATGGTACAGTTTCACAGTGTGAAGGATCTAGCTTTGTGAAAGATCCTTTAAAAAAAGCTTATACAAACTTTTACAGGTTTACAAACTATAATATAAGATAGCGAGAGAAGAATGGCTGAACATTCTTTGAAGATTTAAGCTCAAAGAGTTAATGTATTGAGGGTTACATATACCAATTCTATTGCACGTAGGCCCATTTAGACTTATATGAGTTCATGCTTGTAGGATTTCATGCTTTTATGGCATATGTACATTCCTATATCTTTATTTCCTATATGCTTGAATGATTGTATCCATAGATGGCTATATGGCTTTTATGCTTGTATTACTTTTACACTTGTATGCTCTTGTGATTTTAATGTTTATATTTGCTTGTACTGTTGTATCTTCTTATATGTTGCCACTTTGTAATCAGATGTGTATGTGCCCGTAGAGTCATATTTTCAAGTATGCTTGCATGCTCTCATGCTTCTATGTCGGTATGCGTTTATATGTATGGGAAGAGGATCTTCTCAAGTTGGTGGGACAACTTGACTCAAGTTAGAGGATCCTCAATCATTGGATTAAAATCAAATGTCAAGATTAAAAGAGAAACCATATCATCTTGAGCTTTGATTTTTTAATCCAATGGTTGAGGATCTCTAACTTGAGTTAAGTTACTTGAGAGGATCCTCTCCCGTATGTATGTTTGTATGTTTGTATTGCATATGCTTTATTTTATGTCATTATCTTTTTCATCTATACACACGACGACACATAAAGTCTATTTTCTTGTACACATACACTTGTCGGTGGTCTTTTTGGAAGCAGTTCTTTTACCCTTGAGTAAGGGTGTGATTTTCTACATCTCACCTCCCCATATCTCGCTCTGGCAGAATTATGTATTGTTGTTGTTGTTGTATTGAGCTATACACAAAGTACGGTTTCTAAGCTTTGAAGAGACTTTGATGACTATAAGACTGCTTAAGCTGAAGATATACATGTGTTGCTTAGTGAGCATAGGAATCTACGAAGTTTTCATGTTCAATGAAGTAAATTGGTTTTTGATCTAAAGGACATTCTAAGCACATATACTATGTCCACAGTAGTTAAAGACCCTAACAACACTTCCAAAAAGATATATTTTACACTCATTTCATCAATAGCAGCTCTTACATCACCTTCACCGATAAGTGAAGTTCACATGAAAATTTTGTCTGAAAAGGATTATACAATTGCAAAATGGAGTTCCCACCTTATGTGCATTATTCAAGGATGATGACAAAAAAAGAAGGATAATAATATAAAGAGATTAGAGAAGATGGGGCTCAGGGGTTAAATCAAGCTTCATAGAAGAAAAATGTTGGGTCTGTTTTTCGACCAAATTGTCTCTGACAAGTATTTAAACATAAAATTGCCTAATTTATTAAGTCTCTGATAAGGATCAGGGAGAACAACACTCGCTGATAAGGATCAAAGAGTAAGCCACCCCCTGATGGAAATCAGATGTCTTACTCTCTGATGGTTATCAGAGAATTAATGTTACTCCTTGATGGTTATTAAAGAGTATTAAACCCTGATGGCTATCAGTGAATGTAACTCACTTATAATCATCAGTCGATGAAATGCAAAATTTGAAGCCATCAGGATCTCTCTTGCCTATGTTGCATACAAAGAGTTCAAAGTATATTAAATGGATGTAAATAGTGCATTATGAATGGAAAGCTCTCATAGGAAGTATATGTACAACAACTACCTTGGTTTGAGAATAATGAATTTCCAAATTATGTATGCAAGGACAAAACTCCATATGTTCTTAAACATGCACCAAATCATGGTATAAAACTTTATTAAAATTTTGCATTAAACATAAATTTCTTAGAAGTACAACTGACAACACCTTATTTATTTATAAACAAAAGGTGATTGATAAGGATTTATTTGGTACCTTTTTAAAGGGTCATTTAAGCCTAAAAGTCATCTGTAATTAATCAAATATTTCTCTAAATCATTTCTTTTTGTATTTTAGGTACTTAGGACGAGAATTGTGGAAACCGGCATGATTTGGACTAAAATTGACAGGAAAAGGAAGAAAAACGACCAAGTCAAGAATCTGTCAAAGTGGAGACCTGACGGTGTCACAACCTGCAACCTGACGCCGTCACTTGTATTTGAACACCCAAACTCAATGCAATTCCATACCTTAACGGGACAGAAGATTTTACACGTGACGGCCTTAAGACTTTCCTGACTGCGATTACACAGACGAAACCCTAATTGGAAGCGAGCTGACGACGTCACAATTTGCAAGTAACGCCATCACAAGTGTATTCCTATATATATTTTTCCTATCTTTTTCACTCATTGCGACATCTTGAAGTAATACTTTGGAGGACTAAACCCTAGACGATTTCCAGAGCTTTTGTAGGGCTTTTCTATCCTTTTTCACCCATGTGTAATTGAAGATAAGTCATTCGTTTAATCAATCAATATGTCTATGTGTTGTTTGATTATTTGTTTTTCTTTTCTTCGTTTTAACATGCTAGGCTAGATTTGTATATTGTTTGTTTAGATATAATGAAATCTAGTTATTGATCATTGATTTGTCGTCTCTTGTTTAATTAATTGCTTAGTGTTAGGAGTAGGAAAACTGGCTTCTCTCTTATATGTGCTAGCTTGAAAGTCTTACTAAACGCAACTATAGAGTGCACTATTAGTTTTTCTCGTTGTATTTATTGCATGAATTGTGGCTTGTAGATCCTAGAAAACTTAATAGACTTTAAGGGTTTTAGGGGAGACTTATATATTCATAGAGTTGGGGACTTCGGCACCTTCCCACGACCAATATTAAGGAATACAACTCTTCAATTAAAACAAGTACGTGACAATTCGACAAATCAGTAGGAGATAACTATGGAGTAAAGAAATATAAGTAAACACATTTTCCTCATTATAAGAGTTACCACTTTACTTTTCTTGTTTATTAGTTTAATTTAGTTTTATTATTAGTTTTGGTTTAGTTAATTAGTAGCTAAACCGCCCACTCTTTCAAACCCTGATGTGGACGTATAGTCTAGAATGGGCCAGGCCCGGCAGACAGCGGCCCACTCTACGCCTAAACCCTAATCCATGTCCTATAAATATAGGGCTGGGATTCACTTCTTAGAGAGACAGAACACAACAGGTTACTCTAAACCTAATTCTTGTATGCTATATCGCATCGATACTAACTTGACCGTCGGAGGTGGATCCCGGGGCTACGGCCTCGGGTCCACTCCTAACGGGTTCTCTTTGTTGACAGGTCTAATCAGGGCTCGAGAAGACGACTAACGGCCCAGGGAGAGTCGTTGAATCCAGCCCGCGCCAGATTATGCATCAACAAGTGGCGCCATCCGTGGGACATGACTACGACAAGTTTCGTGCTCTCACATCACCGGAAAGCAACCATCGAGTTCAAAAGCCGGTAACTTTAAAACTTTGTATTTTTTTTGGGTTGCACTTTAAAACCCGGCCGATGCGGTATTCATGCGTTAAGATATGTTATCTTTTAAATATTCATAAGATTTTATGTAAATCTTTTAACTTGGTAAACACGATTTTATCTATAGTCGCACTACGTCCACACGATCGGACCTACTTTATCTTTTAGCCGCGAATTAATTCGCGCACATAATGTTTTTACGGTTGGTATGCCTGTTCGTGCTAGTTGCCACGTTCGAACAACGCAGTCACAATAAATCTACCCGCGTTAGGCCGTGCGTTCGGACATCTTCGCAGATTAGCTACGTGCTATTGAACAGACACCACGATGCTAGCCAATCGCCAAGAGCGCACTGGGCAAAAGCCGTGGTCATGTTATGTTCATCTGCGATCATCCACAAACGTTCGAGTCTATGCGGTCACGATACATCCATCTGCGTCTGTGCGCGCAATTGAAACTATTAGTCGCGGTCACGGTGCATCCATCCGGGTTATTATTTATGTAGTTTGTAAAACCTCACGATAGGTGTAATTCGCACTACTACTTCTCTTATGTGTTAATTTCACATGCTATGTGCTATATATTGCTTCACGCTAATCTTTTACTTCATTAGGTTTTATATGTTACGATTCGGGGCATATACTTTTAATATTTGCATTAAGTGTTTTTCAGGATTTGAATAACTAAGTTTAATGCTCCTACAAGAGTAGCACCATCAAACTTGGGGGGCTACCAGGGTATATAATACCACTGTTTCCGTACGCGTCACTCAGGTATATTTGGAAGCAGATCGTACGTAAGAGGTATTGCAAGCCCGGTACAAAGACGGATTTAAATATTCGCACCATCTTGCCGCAGGGGAGACGTCCTCTGTCGGTTGTAAAGACGGATGTAATGTTCGCACCTCCTTGTCGCGCACAGCGCGCACCTTTGCCACAGAAGCATGTCTTCTGTCGCACCATGCTGCATCGCTACTGGTACAAAAGGTACGCCCTTACCCAGGATGCAGCATACGAGATCCACCTTCACCATTGTGAGACTCTCACAATCGCAATGTCAGTGTTACCCCAACTATAGAACTACGTGTTCTTCTTACGGGGTCTTTACTGTCACACTGTGGCGGGAAACCTAGCATATGCGCATCCCTCCCCGTCATGTAAGAACGGGTGTTACTCAGGATGGAACATGGTCACCACGGACGCGCCTACAAGGTCGCGGATTCGGATATAGTCTAATGGGCTAAACAGGACTGCGCCTCTGGGACAACCAGTGCGCACTGTCGCATTTGGGCTGCGCAGTATAGTCCGTCCTATGCGCACACCTGAGTTGCGCACACATGGGCCATGCCGTCATGGTTGATTGGGCCTACGCGGCCATGAACAGAACTTAAGTCTAGCATAACATAGCCATGCACTATGTCACACTAGACTTGGGGGGCTTGTGGACGTATAGTCTGGAATGGGCCAGGCCCGGCAGACAGCGGCCCACTCTACGCCTAAACCCTAATCCATGCCCTATAAATATAGGGCTGGGATTCCCTTCTTCACAGAACACAACAGGTTACTCTAAACCTAATTCTTGTATGCTATATCGCATCGATACTAACTTGACCGTCGGAGGTGGATCCCGGGGCTACGGCCTCGGGTCCACTCCTAACGGGTTCTCTTTGTTGGCAGGTCTAATCAGGGCTCGAGAAGACGACTAACGGCCCAGGGAGAGTCGCATAATCCAGCCCACGCCAGATTATGCATCAACACCTGATATTTTTACTTGATTTTATAAAATATAGAAATACAAAAAGAATCATCCCTCAACTTTAGACCTATCTTGACATACACTTCGGCCTTCACATACACTATTTCCCTAGAGAACTATCAATCCCCCGTGTCTTACTTATACTACACTACAGTGGTTAGGTACACTGTCTAGGAGGATTGTAAAACTTCTTGTGAGGTCTTACAACCGCCGCATCAGTGATGTTATTATTTTTCAGGTATATATGGGTGATATTATTTTTGGTTCAACAAATGAAAATCTTTATAAACTATTTTCAAAATTGATGACTAAAAAATTTGAAATGCTCATGATGCGAGAATTAACTTACTTTCTTAGATTTCAAAAAAAACAAAATTCAAGAGGAATTCCAATATGTCAAGAAAAATATGTTAAAATTTTGTTAATGAAGTATGATCTCTCTGATAGTGCATCCTTTAAATGTCCCATGCTACCTACAAACAATTTGGGTCCTGATCTCTCAGGGAAATTTGTCAATGAAACTCAATACAGAGGTATGATAGGGTCTTTGATGTATCTAACAGCCAATTGACCAAACATTCAATTTTCCACATGACTTTGTGCAAGGTACCAGGTTAATCCCAAGAAATCCCACATTTTGCCGTTAAGAGAATTTTCAGGTACATCAAAGGAACTCCAAGTCTAGGTCTCTCGTACCCAAAAGAATCATGTTTTAATCTAAAGGCATATTCAGACTCTGACTATGCAAGATGTAACCTAAACAAGAAAAGTACGTCAGATGGGTGTCAAATTCTTAGAGGAAAGCTAGTATGTTGGAGTGCTAAAAAGCAAAACTCAACAGCAATATCATCAACTGAAGCCGAATATATTGCTGCTTGTGGGTGTTGTATACAAGTCCTCTGGGTGAAAAGTCGGCTAGCTGACTATGATATCCACTATGAAAATGTACCCATTTTTTGTGACAACGCCAGCGCCATAGCTATATACAACAACCCAGTCCTTCATTCAAGAACCAAACACATTGACATGAGGTACCATTTTATCAGAGACCACATTTTAAAAGGTGACAGTGAACTACAATTCATACCAACTGATTGTCAACTAGCTGATATTTTTACAAAATCTCGGCATGGACCTAACTTCACTAGGTTAGTAGCTGAGCTTGGTATGTTAAACATTGTTCAAAAGGTCTCTGATACAATTAAACCCTCTAATAGGATTGGATTTAGTTATATATGATCAAAACATTCCTGAAAATTCAAACGAGAAGACAATCATTTTTTGAAAAAGGGCAACCTAACTTCTAGGGATTCATGAACAACTATTACACGAAGTATCAAAGGGTCCCATTACCTACAAAAAAAACCAGCCACTAAGCCTTAAATGCGGATTTCAAACGTAAATAATTTCACAAATATCTACCTTTTAAGATCCTCAAGTGGCCAAACTATTCATCTATCTTCTCTCATATAAAACCTAAAACACACACAGTTTTTTAAACTATCAAAATGTTTTCTCTCAAAAACAAAACAAGTTTTTTCAAAGGCTATTTTTTTGTGGGTGGGGGGGGGGGAACAACAAGAACAACAACTGTTATGGTTTCTCCATCATCTCAAACTGAAAACATTTTGAAAAAGGCCCCAAATGTCCCTTTTTGCAATTCATGAAGGTATAATACCTCTAACAATTATATTTCTAGATTTGATTATCCGAATGAGTTGTACAAACCTATTGTAACCTTCATGAAACGATGTTGTATATCTGCTGCAATTACCGGGAATCATGAAGCACTCTACCAAGAATACCTTCAAGAGTTCAGGTATACTACTCAGGCAGAGAAAACCTTTGAAACTGTGACCTTCATTGTTCTTGAAGGACAGTGTAGTATATGAACAACCGTCAATGGAAACAATGAAGGATAGTTAAGCAACTCTGGGACTATCTTATTCGAATAATGAGTAAGTCACTTCATCCATTCTAATTAGATCGTCTCCGGTAAGAATCAGGTATTTCTCACCAACTTGGAGGGTTCTAATGTCACATGTCATTAGGTTTCTAGGTGGAAAGCAATTAAGTATCTCATGATCAGCTAAATGAAACTCATCAACTTATCGCTTATGACTTGATCTAGGGCATAAACCTAGATTGTGTCATATTAATCTTTAATGATCTTTTTGAAAATTCGAGCCCTAAAAAGTAATGCAAAAGTATCTGGTACACTAGGTACATCTCCCTGATGACATAACATCTGTTGGGAGATTAATACATCTACACTGAATGGGTACAACACACAAGCTACCAAATAGGTTAGCCACATATGATGATAAACCCATGGCCTCTAAGGTTTACCTCACACCATACATGATCATCATATGTGGGCCCCTATCTGGTCATCAGACTTCGAACACTTCTTACATGGAGTTGAATGTTGAAGCATCTTCTGACAAGCCTTTTTCCGAGGCCAATGCTTGTGGATCCTCTCAGCCCAAAGCACCAACTGGCTAGAAGGGTAAGACAAGAAGAAGAAAAAAAAAACACCTAAATCTAAGTCTAAACCCGACCTTCTAAGAAAACCAGATTATCCAAAATGAAGAAAACCAACACTGATCTACACACTAAGCTGATTAGTGAGTTCTCTCAAGGAACCCTGATAAGAGTCTAGAATCCTCCATGCTTAAAGATCTAGGAAACCTGACGAAAGCCTTAGCTACTAAAAAGGTAGTTGATGTGCAATCAGGGGCACTACAAGCAGCCTTCTCGAAAAATTATGTAGACGGAGGAGGTGAAGAAAAAGATCACCCTTGATCTAGTAGAGTGTCAGAGTCAGCACGACCTATCTAATTTGTACACCCTGGGTCAACACCTGGGAATGATGGATCAGGTTGTCGAAGCCCGATCCTAACTCAACAACTCTCACCTTGCATGGTTAGTCTAATAAACAACCATCATATCATAAGGGGCGCAACCCAACCCTCACTTCAAAGACTAGGGTTCCTCACAAAACACAAAATCCGATGATAGCATTCAGAAATACAAGTATTTGCCTAAGGGACAAACTAAAGATTTCCATGAAGGCTCTGACGCACAACAATCAGGGCCTGAGAGACAAACAACAACAATTTTTGAAGCCAACCCACTTTTGCATCTACAACTCAGTTGGTCAGACTACAACAAGACATAAAGATGAACTCTCAGATGGCCAAGGACTTCTCAGCTTAGATGAGTATAGAGATTGAGAGTAGGGAATATTATGATCATGCTAGAAATAAAATGAAGAACTTAGAGCATTAGGGCTAATATGACGTATCTTGTAAGCGTTCTAAATAAAACTTCATATTTTGTTTACTAGTCTCTAAATAATTATTAGCAAGAAAAAGTTGTGTGTTCACTTGCAACAATTTATTTAGTATAATTCATATTAAAATAAGGGAGATTGTTGGGCCATTCATTGCCCAATGGTCTATTTCTACATAAATTAGTCAAAGTATAAGAAGACTAGCCGATAAAGAAATCAGCAAGTATCCTCAACAATGTTCTCGTCATCTAATATGTATAAGAACTAGAAGCTGAAGGAGAAAGGGTCATCAGGGATCGATAATGCCCTGATAATCTATTCAGCTCTCTGATTCAACCAACAGAGCTTAGCTCAAAATTATCTCTTAAATATTTAGGCGGGACTTTTCAAGATATCAAATGAGCGGGATAAAGTTTATCATCGAGAAAGTCAAAGACAAGTACGAGTTGGTAAAAAGGGTGGAATTGTTGTCATCAATGTTCCTTAAAAGCAAGGTTGTTAGTATTTTCAAGAATAGAAGCATTTAATATGGAAGATGTACGTCACCAGTAAATGCTTAACACGTCTCAACAACCCTTATATAACATTTTCATTTGTCTCCTATTTAAAGAGAATGTTAGTCGGAGTAAATGCTATCTCTTACATATATACTATAACATTTAAGAAGAGCATTTACTCTCGTATTTGAACTCGTTATAGTCTGTGATTCAATAAGAGGCTCAAAGTTCACTTGTAAACTCTTACCTTTGTTTGAGTTTACTTGATCAGAGAGCAACACCTTATTATCATTCAATTAAGTATTTATCCGCAAGACACCTTGTAATTCTTTAATTTGATGCATTCAAATAAGAATTATGCGTTGAAAAGTTTATCCTTGTGTCTTTGTTTTTAATACTTTTCTTTCGTTATTATCATGGATTAGGGAACTACAGGTTATCAAAGATTGAAAGAGAATTCTGTGTGTGACTAGCGTTATTCGCTAATATTCTAAAATACGTACAATAATTAAATTTAGGGACGGGCCTAGTGTAGCGGTCGGTTTAGCCAATTTCAGCTCACTTAGTGTAAACTTTTTTGAAAATGTAAGTATTTTAAATTCGTGCAACACCTATTTATATTTTGTGATACTTAGGATCTTTTTTCGTATAACTTTTAATTATGCCAAATTTTGTGCTACAATACTCTTCTTAGATTTCTGGATCCACTACTGAATAATTTAACATTTCAGCTTTTCGGTTAACTGTTCATCGCTAAAATCATGAATCGTAAATTCGTAATCAATGTTGAAAACCTTTCTTGTTAACTCGGTTAACTAAACCAAAAAAATTACTACTAAAAGATCTGGTCGAGTTAATTTAAATTTTGATATGGTTGTTCAACAGTTTTCCAATTGGTTCTTTGATTTCGAACTATTTGAACACCCTGCCTAATATTGCATGGTAGTTTACTTTCGTTCATACATTTCCTTGTTTTATTAGAAGATATTATAAAATATCGGAATATATTTATTTGTTAAAAAACTAAGAGTGAAAGGCATAAAACCACGTTAACAGCCACCTTGGAACACATTCCTTCCATGTTTGAATGTCGGAAAAACTTCCAAGTAAAATCAAAATCAATTATATAAGTGTACAGAGTAATTACGCTGTTGGCCATATTCTCTTCAACTCACGAACTCTCCTTAATTATTAAGTGTTAATTATGTGTAAATAATTATACTCAGTACCAATCATCTTTTTGTTATCTGTCATGATATTTTATCAAAATAAAAAGGTTTGTCCCATCCAAATTAGAGATATAGAAAAGGATGATTACAATTTTGAACTAACACAGATATATAAACTTTTTCCTATTAGAAAATTTATTTATATTAGCATAAATTTTTGACACATTGACTCATGAGATTTTATATATCTTGATAAACATAAATTCTGATAATCCTGAAACTTGGAATCAAACACTTTATAAATAAAAGATTAAATCTTGCTTACTTTTTCTTTTATATGATGGTAAACTTATGTCAAGTAAACTTTATATTTAAGTAAATTAAACATTAACTTTAAAGAAAAAAACCAACATTAACATTAGGGAAAAAATAATCTCTCTTTTGAGTTTTGACCTCGTTTCTCTCACCAATCAATCCCACATGATCATCACTCTAAAACAACTAAAAAAAACAATATGTGTTTTATTCTTACATATTTTTAATTGAAAAGAAGATTATTACATAGATAGAGGGAGTAAAACACATTGCATAATACAAGAACACCCTGGAGATGGGCCCACTTTCTAAATCATTGCTTTTTTCCGTATTAATCAATCATCACTCCTTTCCATCACTCCATGAAAATAATAAAAAGCACCATCACTTTCTTCAATTCTTCATTTCCTCAAAATCCAAACCAAATCAACATGACACTTTACAACTAAACTAACCATAACCATAATCATCATTATCATTATCATTAACGTTATCATTACCATTCGAGCTTTTCATTTTCGCAGAAATGAAAACTCGTATGATCCCTTTTCTAAGCACTTGCATTGCTATCCTTATTTTTCTTCCTCATTCGTTAGCTAAAGATGAAATTTCGTCGCTTTTGGGGATCAAATCCGCTCTGATTGATTCGTTGGGCTATCTCGACAACTGGAACTCATCGTTGGCGCATTGCAAGTGGACAGGAGTTGCATGCAACGAGCATGGTTTTGTCGAAAAGCTCGATTTATCAAACATGAATCTAACTGGAAATATATCAGATGATTTCCAAAACTTACGTAATCTTACTTTTTTGAACATTTCTTCTAATGGGTTCTCGACGTATCTCCCGAAGTCCTTCACGAATTTAACGTCACTCGTTACGATTGACGTAAGTCAAAACGAATTCGAAGGAGAGTTCCCCGAAAATTTTGGTCTAGGGGCAACAAGTTTAAAAACTGTGAATGCTTCTAGCAATAATTTTGCTGGCTACCTCCCAGAGTTTCTTGGAGAAGCTACTTCACTCGAAACAATCGATTTTCGTGGTAGTTTTTTCGTCGGCTCAATCCCGAAAAGTTTCAAAAATTTGCAAAAGTTGAAGTTTCTTGGGCTCTCTGGGAATAACCTCACAGGACGAATCCCACCAGAGATTGGTGAGCTTTCGTCCTTGGAGGTTATGATCATTGGTTATAACGGGTTCGAAGGTTCGATCCCAGCTGAGATCGGTAACCTTACGAATCTACAGTATCTTGATTTAGCAGTCGGGACATTAAGTGGCCCAATTCCGAAAGAATTGGGCAAGCTTAAGAACCTGACTACTATTTACATTTATCAAAACAGTTTTGAAGGGGAAATTCCTCGAGAAATTGGGGAGCTTTCATCCTTGGTTTATCTTGATCTATCTGATAACCGATTTTCGGGGGAGATTCCGGAAGAGATAGGCCAGTTGAAGAGCTTAACATTGTTGAATCTGATGTGTAATGAGTTCAGTGGGTCAATTCCTAGCTCGATTGGTGACCTGCCAAATTTAGAAATACTCGAGTTGTGGAAGAATTCATTGACAGGTTCATTGCCAGTGAAACTTGGAACGAATTCGCCACTACAATGGTTGGATGTTTCTACAAATTCGTTATCGGGTGATATTCCTGTTGGATTGTGTGATTCAGGTAACCTCACTAAACTCATTCTTTTCAACAACTCGTTTTCGGGTCCCTTACCCATTGGTCTTGCAAGTTGTAATTCGTTAGTTCGAGTTCGTGTTCAGAATAACCTCATTTCGGGTAGTATTCCAGCCGGGCTTGGAAACTTACCCGACTTGCAACGTTTAGAATTAGCACATAATAATTTAAGTGGACAAATTCCTCACGATCTCACTTTATCAAGTTCACTTTCGTTTATAGATGTTTCTTACAATCATCTCGTGTCGAGTTTGCCTTATAGTATTTTGTCTATGCCTACTCTTCAAACATTAGCTGTTTCAAATAATTATTTAGATGGGGGAATCCCGACTCAGTTTCAGGATTCCCCGTCTTTATCTGTGCTTGATTTATCAAGCAACAGTTTCTCGGGGGAGATCCCGAAAAGCATAGCTTCCTGCCAGAAGCTAGTCAATTTGAATTTAAGCCACAATGAGTTGACCGGTGAAATCCCGAGATCTGTAGCAAGCATGCCAATGTTATCAGTTCTAGATCTCTCAAATAATTCATTTGTTGGACGGATACCTGAAAGTTTTGGAAGCTCACCCGCTTTAGAAACAGTCAATCTTGCGTACAACAAGCTTGAAGGACCTGTCCCGAATAATGGGATGTTGATGACAATAAGCGCAAATGATTTAGTTGGTAATGATGGACTTTGCGGAGGAATACTTAAACCTTGTTCACATACTCGAACAAGTAGTTCCACACGCAAGAAACTTCACGTTGAACATATCATTTTCGGGTTCATTTTTGGGGTTTGTGTTATTTTACTAATTGGTATCGCAGCTTACACGGGACGTTGGTTGTATCGGAGATGGTTCCTCTACGGGTTCTTTGACGGATGGTTTACGAAAAGCAATATGGAATGGCCATGGAGGCTCATAGCATTCCAAAGACTTCACTTCACAAGTGCAGATATCATGGCTAGTATCAAAGAATCAAATGTGATTGGAATGGGTGGAAGTGGAATTGTTTACAAGGCTACAACCCATCACGCGCCCCATTCAACAGTAGCAGTTAAAAAACTATGGCGGTCAGAGCCAGATATTGAAAACGGGGACGATTTGTTTGTAGAAGTGAATCTTTTGGGTCGATTAAGGCATAGAAACATAGTAAGATTGTTAGGCTACCTTCATAATGAAACTGATGTTATGATGGTTTATGAGTACATGCCAAATGGGAACCTTGGAGAGGCTTTACATGGAAAGGAATCCGGTAAAATGTTGGTTGATTGGGTCTCGAGGTATAATGTTGCCTTGGGTGTAGCTCATGGTTTGGCTTACCTTCATCATGATTGCCACCCGCCTGTTATCCATCGTGATGTCAAAGCAAACAATATTCTCTTAGACGCGGATCTAGAGGCAAGGATTGCAGATTTTGGATTAGCAAGGACGATGGTTCAAAAGAATGAGACTGTTTCTATGGTGGCCGGATCTTACGGATACATAGCTCCTGGTTAGTTCCCATGTTTCAATTTCCATATATAGCTTTTCTTTAAATTTGCAATCATAACATGTATACTTGCGAACTGGTCGATTTGGTTATCTTACATCATAATAAGTTGACCATTTTTCTATTTGTACTTTTTAATAGATTGAACCCCTTAAATTCCATTTTTAATAATTAAGTGCGCGTCATTTCTTACAGAATACGGGTACACATTGAAGGTTGATGAGAAAAGCGACATATATAGTTTTGGCGTTGTGCTTTTGGAGTTGTTAACGGGTAAACAACCATTAGACCCATCATTTGGCGAGTCAGTCGATATAGTAGAATGGGTTAGGAATCGAATGAACAAAAGAGAATTGGAAGGTACATTTGATCTAGAAATAGGAGGGGAATGCAAATTTGTGCAAGAAGAAATGCTTTTGGTGCTAAGAATTGCACTTTTATGCACTAATAAGCTACCTAAAGAAAGGCCTTCAATGAGGGATGTGATCACAATGCTTGGAGAGGCGAAGCCAAGAAGGAAAAGTGTTTGTGATGATATTGGTACCAAAGAGAAGCCCATTTTCAACAACTCGCCAGTCATTGGCCTTTTATAGTTTTATATATCCTTGGTTAAACATTTCTATTTAACTGTTGTAAATTCTGGTAACTATGTGTTTTGGCGTCAAAGCAACGTTAAATTCACGAGATTATAGCTTTCTTCGTGTAACAAACTTTGTATATTTATAGATTTCTTCGTGTAACAAACTTTGTATATTTTGTTATTATGTAAAAAATTGCAGACCCCTTTTGTGGGTTATGGGCCAACATGTATGTCCTGAAAGCTTTGATAAATCAATTCTGATGGTTATGGTCTGATATAGTGCATTATGATGTGTGTAAGATGCATGTGGGGTGGGCTCGTTCGATACACATGAATGGGCCCAAGCCGACGAATCTAAGAAAGTGATATTTCATTGTTATGGAATTCATATGCTTCACCTAAATTAAATGTTCACCTCTTCAATTTTGGATATCCTAAAATAAATATCACTTTGTGTTTCAACTAATCAAAACAGATTTTGGTATGTGGGAATAACATACAATTGGTTGAGAGATTAGTTGGTCGTGGTGATTGTAATTTGTTTGAAGACTAGTCTATATTAATCCATTATTGGTTAGGATCGGGGAATCTAGTTGTCATAACATTTGCTTTCGGATGATCGCGCAGTGTATAATTAACATTGGAAGACGACCCATGAATCCAAATTCCATATGGATGGTAGAGCTATCAGCTTTGTATATTCATGGACGAAATCATAGCTAAAATTGATCGGCTACATAATTTATTTTAACTGTAGTATAAGGAAAAAATTAACAAAAAACCTTTGATATTCGGTTAAAATGATGAGTTTAGTGAAACTAAATCACTTTTAACACTAACTAAGCAATAACTAGAAATACAATGCATTGGGACCGGGTGCATTTTATAAAATTCAGTATATTTTATGAAAATTTACACTATGAAGCAAAATTCTATTGAGCTCCCATGACACCACGAAACCTCCTAGTTTTTTTTCCCAGTGTGCATTTGAGATTTTAAAAGAGAGCTCTCATTTTTCGTTTCCTTCGGCATGGTTGTATTATATATCTTAGCTTATATTTTGAATTAAATTTGTGAATCTAAAAAATTATTGTGGCCTAGGCTTATAACTAGACATCAATACTAATTGTATTATATATCTCACCAACTTTGTAGTTGACATTTTAAATTATCGTTTTCAGGTGATAATAAAGATGCATACGGATATCAAGAGATCAGGGCTAGCAAGACTTTAGGATTACTTGCATTTAGAGTCCTTTATGCTATTTTTACATACTTTTTAATTCATACTTGTTACTCATGATGTTTATGATTTTTGTACCTTTGGGATTTAAATTTCTATGACTATGTATTTTTATGTTACGATTAACTTTGATACAAGTCTTCTCTTGTGTCAGGTGTCGTCATAGTATTTTGAGTTAGTATTACATTTAGAGTTTCTCTATTTATTTATCAAGGTGCTGTGACAATACCTATCATGTTACGCCTCATGTTTCCCCCTTGGCGGGGTGTGACAATACGTGTGGCATTTCCAGTTGTTCATAATTATGTGTGGCGTTTCCAGTTGTTCATAATTATGTTTTTAACGCTTGGAGAAAATATGGCATACAAAAGATTATGATGAATGTCAGTGGTTTTTTTCTTTTTCAAATATAGTTCCAAGAAAGTGGTTAGTGATGTTCCTGAGAATAGTTTGTAGATGATTCGTGACATACAAATAATTCTTAAAAAATATACTACTTCTACTAGTTTGAAATAAAGAGGAGTATACTCGTGTCCCAGTTTGGTTTAAACTTCATTATGTTCCAATGGTTGCATTCACTGTTGATGGTCTTAGTGCTATAGCAACTAAGATTGACAAACTGTTAATGCTTGATTCGGTTACTAGTACGATGTGCAACGAATCATGGGATGAAATAGCTTCGAACGTACTATGATCGAAGTAGGGGTTGAAAACACTTTGAAGGATTCAAAGGTTGTTTTTATCCTTAATTTGGATGTTGAGGGATGCATGTACGAAACAATTACAATTGAACATGAATGGACTCCTCCATGATGTGCCAATTGTAGGATTTTTGGAAACTCTGAACATTGCCATAAAATGATTCCTACTAAGCCCATGAATCGTGGGGAGGTGCAATCCGGTAGTACAAAGATGTTTCAAAGTAAAACTGGAATTGGTGGAAAGAAACCGGCTGGTGGCTTTAATATGGGTTCTAAATTTCAGTTTAAGTCGACTAAATAGGTATATAAACCTATTTCTAAAAAGAATGGTTCTAGTACAAGCTGTACAAAGAAGAATCCTGAAACACCTAGACAAGAGGTACATAATTCGAACCCGTTTGATTCACTTTGGTCAGTTGAAAATGATGATGTGTTAGGTGCAAATGGGGGTAATTCCATGGTGGCTGAAATTGTTGTGGACAACAGGCAGAAGGCTAATGTGGAGCATGTTCAGATCTTAGCAAGCACGCCTAATGATGTTACACTTGTGAATGAGGTACTATTGGGCAAATGAACTACCAACTCCTACCTTGCCTAATGTGGCTGGTTCGAATATAGGAAAGAACAAGGTAAGTAATGTAGTTGATGAGGAAAGTGATAGTGAAGTGGGGGAGGTTTTTGATGAACCATCAGGTTTCATGGCATCCAAGAGCGGAGGTGGAATCGGGAGGAAGGGCCTATACGAGCGTTGAAAAGATGATTATGAAGATAACCTATATGATGATGATGAGTGCGAAGATTTGACTGAACATCAATTAACATTATGTAACGCTTATGATATAAGGCTTTGTGGACATACAAGACGTTAGTAGTTTTTCATAAGTTTAGCTTGTCATTTTTATGATTGGTTCCAGTTTAAAGCATAAATGGTGTGTTTGCTTTCCCACTTATGTAACAGCCGGCTGAGATGTAAGATTCATTCATATCGTATGTACTTAAATGGTTTTTAAAGTAATAAAATTACCGAGTGTAAAACTTTTTAAAAAAAATCATATGTCTATTGACGAAACTTGTTTAATTCTTGTATATCAATTGTCAATTTGTCATAACTATAATTGACTTTTTGCAACCTAAACATTTTGGTACAAATCTTGATAACTTGTCAAACTATTTTGTCCATAATTAAACACAAGTTCTTCAACTACTTTGGATCTCCATTGCGAATCCGTTCAGATGTAAATGGTATTTTTTTAATAATCATAACAAAAGATTTGCGTGATTTTATTTTTATACATGTTATAGGTTATCTCAATATTTCCAATACCGGAAGAAATTTCCAAACTTTTAAATGATGCTATTAGCAGATATATTTTAGTGAACTCATGTGTTTAGGCCCTAGCCCATTGCATTAGGGTTCTTCACGTCCCATCATGTCAGTAGTATGAACTATGAAGATATATATTTACAAAGTGGCCGGTTTCCTTAGACCTCCTGCTCTAAGTTCGGGGTGCCTAGCCCATTGTGTACAGATAAGGGTTTTGCCTATACCCTTTGTAATTATCTTCTTAAGGTTGGTCATATCAATATATGTGACGAAATAATCAAGGGACAATACCATTGACTTCACATATATGCATGTCATGTTCAAATTTTATTGATCAAAAAATTTGTAATCTTAGATACACTACAAGAAAATTGTCCGTTTAGTGCATAGGAAACAGCTCAAAGTCTAAATGTGTCACCAATGGATGAAATCATCTAAGTCATGTAACGGCACCGACGGAATTTGCCACCATCTAAAGATCTCCTTTCAAGTTTGCTCTTCAGTTTCAATATCTTTTCATGACATATTTTGCACGAGAGTCTAGATCAACGCCACTTTTGTCAAGGTTATGCCTAGTGGGCAGTGTTCTCTTCAAGTTTATGTGAATCTAATAGAATTGTAGTATTTTTTTTTTATCATTGGCCCATTTTTCCTGCAAGGGTTTTTGCTACGATGACCCTATATGTTTGTATGCGTTTATGCTCAATATGCTTATGTATCATTTCTCTTCAGTAGGCATTTATTGTATTATATCCTTTGCTTTCAAGCGATGTATGCTTATATGTCTCCAACATGTAGTCGATGTGCCAAATTAGATATATTTATACTAGAAATCGTCTTTTCTATTTTGGAGGTTCATGGTTTTGTCCTGAGATAGGAAAATGTTTTTCTAAGTTTCTTGGTATATGTCAGTTCACCTTGCATGCTTGCTATGTGTTAAATGCTTGCTATGTGTTATATGCTTGTATGCGCTATATGCTTATATGCGGTATATGTTTGCTATGTGTTATGTGCTCACATAGTTTTCCTTTTCGGGCATTTTTTACACAATCACACATTCACATATATTTGAGCACATTCTTCATTCGCACACATTCACTTGCCGAAGGTTTTTATGGAAACAGCCTCCTTACTCTCGCTAAAACGAGATTGTATATTGTTTTGTTGTTGCTTTAGCACTGACCTACGTACCCTAATAAAATAAGAGCTCTTTTGTCATGATCTATAATTTGGAAATGAATGTCTTGTCATAATTATTATCATATGGTCAAATTGATTCTAAAGTGATGTTTTTTTTGTTTCTTTCCTTTTTTTTTAAACGGCACTAAAGTGATGATGATTGTAAATGGATGGATTATAAAACTTCGCTACGTGTTATGATAATCTACTAGTAATAAAGATCCTTACTATTTATTCATTTTGTTCTGTTATGCTAATCTACTAGTAATAAAGATCCTTAAGATTTATTCATTTTGTTCTGTTATGCTAATCTACTAGTAAGACCCTTCCACTTTTCAATAGAAAAAACCGACAATTTTAATCATACACTCGAGCAGTACCTGTGATAGCGTATTACCGTATCAAGATGCCACTTCCAACCAAGTGACAGATCATGAGAAAATGCTGGTATCGCAAAGCAAAAAATGCTTGGCCTCACAATTAGCGAGAGTTTGAGGATGTCTGCGTCTATAATGGCTTAGCCAATGATTCGACACTTCAAGAAATAAACATTAATGATAAACAATATACGGAGCCTAGGTAGAGTACGTTATTATTTTCTGAGTTCAAAGTCAGCTAATCGGCTAATCCCTTAACTGATTTAAGTTGACAGTAAATCATTTGAAGTAACTTTTTCCTACTAAGAAACTCACGGCACCCTTTCTAGACAATTTTAATGATTATATCACTATGAGAATGAATGTAGAACATGTTTGGCTTAAACCAGAAAAGGAACCACGTATATATAATAACACTAATAAAAAAAATGTCAATTCGATTATAGTATTATTTAATAATAAAATAAAGTCATTTTAAAAAATGTTTAACAGAAATAAAGAGATGCCATAATAATTAGGGTTATTGTTAAAGAAGATCTTTTTTTGTATTAAGTGAATGTTGGATATTTTTAAGGTAAATGCATACTATTTGATAAATTATACTTATTACCTCATTTCTATTTGACGAATTATGTTAAATCCGTTGATTGTATAAGAACAGACGTAATGTTAATTATTATGTTAAATCACCTCGTTTCGATCTGTCAGATATGACATTTTGTTAAAATAAGCGAAATGAGAATACTATATGAATTCAATAACTGAATACATGCTTATATTTTACAATAATATGACTCTTCTTATATACTCCAGCATTTGGGTAAATCCTCATTTTTACAAACATACCCTAGAATAATGAAAACATGAGTAAGGTTCACTCTTCTGATGCTTGATCACATTTCCTATAACAAGAATAGAAGCAAAATATACAAATTCAGGAGTTCTAATTGAATATTAACTTGCTTGCATTACAACCTGAAGATCATTAATATTGCTACGTACAGTAATTAATATCATACTAGACCTTATTCATATATAGTTTAATCATATATGAAATTATTATTTCCATTTAACTTACCTCTAATATGGAGGCCGGCCATGAGCCCAGCCATATGCTTCATTGTTTAATTGATCACCACCATTTGGGATCAAATTCGGCTGCAAATTATACCCCGGCGGTAGCGAATCACCCAACCCTCCTTGACTTCCCATCCCAAGCTCAGCTGGTGCCTGCACAACACTATCTGCTTCCTCCTCGTCTTCAACCGGGAGTCTTTCGTATGTAGCGTTGGAGAATGTGGCGGCTATTACCATTACAGGTCCTGATGCTACTAAGGATCCCACCACGCTCCCACCAACGACCTGGCCTTGGCCTCCTGCAAGGTAAATGGTCAGCCCAGTTGAGCCAGGTGGAGCAGGACCAGGTAAAAAGGCTCCAGTTAATGACAAAATCTCGAATCGGCCTTGTAAGGCCATGACTGAACCAGGTGCTGTTGGTTGTCTTAGGGTTACATTCATTACTGTCCCGCTAGCACTCATAACACAAACCCCTCTTTGTCTTTTCCTACTAAAGTGAGCTATACTTTCAGCTATATCAGTTCCACTCTCCACCTCCATAACGTGGCTGCGAAGCGCGTTAGGACTGTCCTTAGTCACGAAAATCGGGGGCTTTGGTTTGTTTTTTGATCCTGGTGGACGGCCTCTAGGTCGCCTATTTGATGTCTCTATCGCTCCTTCTCTTGGATCATCACTATTGTTGTCTTTCTCGTCTTCATCGCTTCCCGTGTTGTTCTCGTTCATCGATATTCCTAGATCTGGCTTCTTAAAAGCCAAGGCACCACCCGATGAGGCGTCAACTCCAGCTAGGTTAGCTTGCCCAGTCCACCACCGGTTCGACATATGCTCTCAACCGAACAATATTAGATAGATATATAACTCTTCAATATATATACTCAACCCTATTGTTAACTTGATTATTAATGGATATATGGTAAAGACCACAGAGAAACAGTGGTATAGTGGTTGTTTAGAAGAAAATAGCTAAGTTAAACTTAAGTTTACCCCTTGGACACCTTTTGGAGCTATGTGTGTTTTTGGTGAGCTTAATTGGATAAAGGTTTTAGTGGGTGAGGGCATCTAAAAAATGTTTGTTGAACCTCTATATAATTTGTTTTGGTCTAAGGTTATACAAACCAACAAAGTGTTTATCTCCTTGTTAATTTAATCATCAAACTTAAAAAGTTACATTTGCATACAACTTAGAATGACAAACATGAATCATTTGAAAAAAGTACGTTGCCATCTTACGACAAATAAATGGCAAAACTTAACTCGTGAAAGTTATACAATGATCAAATGAAAATTTTGGAACACTGAATTATGTTTAATAATAATTAATATAGAGTCAACAATTGTGTTTTCCTTAGTTTTTGCCACAACTTTTAGTAAAGGATTGTGTAAGGAAAATTTGGTATATATTTCGTAAGAAGTAAGTTGAGTATAAAATAGCTCTTGTGACTCATTCACACTCATTTTCCATCGAGAAACAGAAAAACTAGAGAGAAGAGAAAGGGTCTTTGGAATTAGGGTTTGGAAGGATGTGGGGTAGCGTGCGCATGAGGAAGTGGGGTGCACTATTTTGTTTTCTCCTTTGTTTGGGGTTTGAATACAATTTTGGTCATTCATAACGTAATAAAATACTATATATCACTGCCGATCACAAGTTTGACTTGAATTCATAGTTGAATTCTGTTTCAAATGCGAAGTATATATGAGGGTTCTAATTTGGCTTTGACTGTTAAAAGCAAAGTATATATATATGTGAGTTTTAATTTGGCTTTGAACAATAACAATTCTAACTGTAATTTGGATATTGCTAAATAACAATGGTAGCTAAGAATTTGCTTGTTTTCTAGTGGTTTTGAGATGTTTTTCGATGTCTCTCATAGATGCAAGAACGCAAGTCGTTAAGTTTCTATAGATTTTTTTTCGAACGTCGATTCATATATAAATTGCCCTTGCAAGATGCTAGAGGAGAAACGAGGTTACATCATGTTTTTACAAGCAATTTTAGTTTCTATAGTTATTTGATGGTGTTTATTGCGAGTACGGCTAATCTATAGTTATTTTATGGTGTTTATTTGCCGTTAGGAAAAAAAATCAAAAAAATAGAAGCCAAAAGCCATTTAGAAATATCAAAACTAAAATTGTATGCATATTTATAATAGTTAAGACAGTTCGGATGTTTGTTAGAAAAAATAAAATCACTCAAGCGTTGTTGTGGTTATTCATATTTGTTAAAAGAGACGATTAAAATGTATGTGAAAATGTATGAAATTAGTAAAATGTATGAAATTAGTATAAATGTGATTGTGTTGGTTGTTTATATGGTAAAAATGGGTATTTATTGGTTAAAATGAGCGTTTAAATATTTTTGTCCATTTGGGGTTTTTAGACATTATACACGATTTAGAAAAAATGGAAAACGGCTTATTATGGGGATGGCGATGTTGTTGGCAGCGCCACAGGAGCCAAATTTTGATGATGGTGAGGCGTATAACAGCACCATTGCGTGCTCTAAGGGCTTTAATTAAAAGCATTTGCCTATTGGGTAAAGTGGCTTAATTATAAGACCAGGCAGAGTGAGACCGAACCAATTCGGTTGGTCCCCAAGAATGAACGCGTCCCCCTCTCTACTAGACAATACAAGACGCGTCTTCTCCCAAAAAATTGAAAGATTCGGTCGCCTAGCCGACCAAATGAATTAGTTTGTTTGTGTGTGATTGTTTTTTTAATATATTTTTGTGAAATCTGTTTGTGGTTGTGACTGTGATCACCTTACTACGAGCACACTTAATCATTCATTTGATCTAGCTGAGCTAACGCTGAAATGAGAGGGTTGTTTGGTCACAAGTGAAATCTTTGTTTTGCCTACCGTTAATATAATACCGTTAGAAATAACCCGTATGGGCTCTTCTCATTCTTCCTTGTAATATAAAGAACCTGTTGATCAATATATCTGAGACAAAAGATGTGGTAGGGTTAATCAATTATATCGGCTTGACTTTTGGGTTGAACGGGAACATAAACCAAGAAACACATGAGTCGCAAATGGATTAGTCAGGTTTTACAATTAAATAAATCAATTTAAAATTATAGAAGTTTGAACACAAGAACTCATCAAATGAACTTCAAATATTTCAGGAACCACTCTAAATTTAAATATGGTTAATCAATTATGATAAAACCATTAAAAGAAAAAGTGTCAGAACAAAACAAATTTACAGTTATGAGTTATGACACACGTACGTCTAAATAAAGTTTATGACACACGTACGTCTAAATAACTTGCTCATATGCTAACTCACGAGACTACTTCAAAAAATAAAAATCTACAATTGTAAAAGTTATGACCGATATACTTGTAACTTGTCAGCTGAATAGGCTCACTTGTAAATTAAAACCAATTGAAATGTATTAAATCGGAATGTATATACAAACCAACAAAAAACTACTGTATAACAGTGTATTTTGAAAAACAAAGTTTCTTCAAATACTCAGAACAAGAGGTAATCATGGCTGGTAGCCATGGCCCAACTTAATTATAACTATTAGATGATAGGATATGGTCAAAGTTCGATTATGGGTTTGAGTCCATTAGAGTTTCATTATGTATTACTAGGGGTGGAAACGAGCCGAGCCGCTCGTGAAAAGCTCGGGATCGGATCGGTAAAAAGCTCGAACGAGCCGAGCCTAAACGAGCTCGAGCCCGAGCTCGAGCCTAACTTTGAGCTCATTTAATAATCGAGCTCGAGCCCGAGCTCTATACAAAAAGCTCGAGTAGGCTCGCGAGCCTAAACGAGCCCTAGAAGTATATATGTATATATATCGTGTATACGTATAAACGAGCTTAAAACTAGTAAACGAGCTCGAGCCTTATGTAATTAACGAGCCGAGCTCTATTTTAATTTTGTTTTGTTTAAAACTTCATATAAATTAGTCGAGCCCGAGCCCGAGCTCGAGCTTGTGAAAATTTTCACGAGCCGAGCTCGAGCTCAAAATATAAAGCTCGAAACGAGCTCGAGCCCGAGCTCGAGCTTTATATAAATAATACAACCGAGGCGAGCTCGAGCTCATGGCAAGGCTCGGGCCGGGCTCGGCTCGTTACCCTCCGCCTATTGTATTACCTAACCTCTATATATATCGTATCAATAAAATGTATCACCGACGGGTTTTTCATTTTCTAACATGGTATTAGATCAGGTCTGATCCTCAACCTAGGTGGCTAAGTTGAGCCGGCCTTCTTTATAGCACCCCGCTAACCCTAGCTGCCGCCATTTATCCCTTTTCAAAAAAAAAAAAAAAAAAAATGTAATCTTTGCTTTTATTTTTTGTTTCTTTGTTTCTGCTTTTGCTTTTGCTGAATGGTGAAATTTGTTGTCAGATGTCTTCATCAACATATGTTATTTGTGTTTGCTACTGCATTTATTTGTTTTTACTGATGCTTGAGAATTGCTTCCGGTTGCTGCCCGAATTCTTCATCAACAAATTATTTTTTTATTGCGTTATTTTTTTTTTAAAAGTTTACTACCCCAACCCGAGCTTTCTCGATTTCGCCGCTCGGACTGCGGGGGAGTATTAGATGATAGATATGGTCCAAGCCGGATTGTGGGTTTGGGTCCATTAGGGCTTCATTATGCATTTGCCTCTATATATATCGTATCAATAAAATATATCTCCGACGGGGTTTTTCATTGTCTAACAATAACGCCACCACAACACCAAACCTCGGGTCATAGGGTTTGGCGCCATACCCACCGGCCCACGTCGTGGGTTTTTTCTTTTTCTTTTTCATTTTCTTTTTTGTTCTATTTATGTTTTAGTGTGTTATGTGTGGGTCAGAGGGTGTCCTAAAAAAAATGAGCATGTTTTGTGATGGGTTATAGGTTCTGATGTTATAGAAAAAATGTTGAAGTGGTAGCACCTTTACCCATGGCACTAGACCCATGACATCATGGGTACCTGGTGCTCTCACAAACTCACAAAACTCCAAGGTAGTCCCACAAACCTAAATCCTAAAGGCTCTAAAACAAGTAAAGGGCAAATCTCATAAAAAGGTATCAAACTTGCCTTCAAAGTACTCAACTATTTTACGAAGAATGAACTTGTTGCAAAGCACGGGCATTCACTATTATCATTTTCACACATTTATGGAAACAATTGACATTATTAATTCTTAGAAAGTCTCCAACAAATAAGTTCTATTAATTAAAAGTCATTTTTATTGTTGACATCAAGACTGTTAAGATCGAGATTCTACTATGGATCGTTTTTGTCTTTGCAAGATCGGATCGAGATCGGAAGATCCTAGTTAAAGATTTAAAAGTCTTATTTGTCTAGTAATTCGTATTTAAAGCTGATTATATTACAGATTTATGAAGAAAGAAGAGTCATGAAAGTTATAAAAATATGAAAATAACACGTAATGCTTTTCTAATTGGTGGATTGGATATTTTAATCTAAAAATCTATATATTTTACTCCTATAAAACATTTATAATAATCCATGCTTGCATTATTGTTTTACTTTAACAAAATTCATTCATTTTTGGTTTATTAGTTAGTTAATATAAGAGAAGTATGATCGAATCGAAGATCTTACGATCTTATGATAAGATTGAGATCCTATGCTTTTTAAGATCCTATGAAGGATTGACTCGTTTTTTCTTAATGGGATCATAAAATCAAAAAATCTTAAGAGATAGATCAAGATCTTAACAGCTACAATTGACATTAATAAAATTCAGAATTATAACTAATTAAGAAAGATTGATTTTTTTTCAGTTCCTTACATATCCTTACATCAACAAACCTTTGTTTATATACCAAAAGTTTTACTCTTAAAGCTTTGTGAATCTATAATTTTGTCATGGTTTATGTAAATAGATGAGGTTTTCTCAACTTACGTTATGTGAGAAGGAAGGACGAGTCTTTAACTCATAATGTACGCAGACTTGTTCGCAAATATGTTATTATCATTAGTCCATCGTGTACATAGCTTGGCCCATTATCGTATTAGGGTTTTGTAAGGCTGGGTTCTAATAGGATGGGTCTTATAACCAACCGGGCTTAGCTCAGTTGGCCACCCACGTCTCCTTAGGAGCTTTGGCAAGAGGTGTTACCACATGCGAGAGGTCTCAAGTCGAGTCTCTCCATTGTGGGTTATCTTCCTGGGTGGGATCTATGTGGGTTCTGCCCCATAGATGCGTCGATTCAAGGCTGCAGGGACTACCTTCTGGGTAAGTACTGTGGAATCGAATCACTAACTATAGTATTGTACTAACTCGTCGTTCAAAAAAAATAGGATGGGTCTTATACTAGAAATAATAAGAATGATTTTAGGAGTGACATGTGTCCCATCTCATTCCACCACATACACATTTGTCACATAATCATGCCATATCACCCTGCTACCTCACCTACCACCCNAATTTTATTAGTGCTTCACGGTTATAAGTTTTGTGCATCAATGTTTTAACTTACTGCATCATAATTATCCGTTTGGTGCATGATAGTTATCGATTTGTAGCATCATAAGTATAAGTTACTGCATCATACTTATAAGTTTAGTGCATCATGGTTATAAGTAACTGCATCATAGTTATAACTTTGGTGCACTAAATTTTTAACTGTGATGCACTAACTACATTTGATGCATTAACTTTTTTCTTTCATGCACAAAATTTGCATACGATAATCGCTAATATAATAACTATGTCACGCCAAGTTTTCAACAATTTTGCAGTTTTTTATTTTGTGTTGCAACAACTTTGTAAAATTGGTTCAGTAATTGTGATGCGGCAACTTATAACTATGATGCAACCAGCTTATAATTATGATGTAGTAGTCTTATAACCAATGTTGCAAAAATCGGCCGAATCGGCCGATTAATCGCCGATTAATCGCTAATCGGTGATGCACCTTGTCGATTTTCGAAAATCGGTGAAAAAATCGGCCTATGCAAATAAATCAGAAAAAATCGGTCAAAAATCGGCCGAATCGGTCAAAAATCGGCCGAATCGGCCAAAAATCGGCCGAATCGGTCAATTTTAAAAAAAATTAGGCATTTTACTTAATTTGGGGATCGTTTATTTCACTTATAACGTACAATGGGCCTCATAATCAGAATTGAAGCCTTTTATTGAGGTTTGTAAACATAGAAGGCTTGGAATCAGTTAAGATCTTTAGTTTGCTCTCCAGAAATTCCCAAAACATGCAGGAAATGCCAAACCGATTAATCACCGATTAATCACCGCCTTGACCGATTACAGGCTGCAGGGTGGTCGACCGCCCGACTACCGATTCACGATTTTTGCAACATTGCTTATAACAGTGATGTGGTACCATATAATCGTGATGCACCAAAACTTATAACTACGATTAGGGCTGTAAACGAACCGGACGAACACGAATAGAGTTCTATTCATGTTCATTCATTTAATTTAATCGGACAAATAAACGGACACGGACGCTTAAACGGACGAATTTTCTTGTTCATGTCCATTTATTAAGAAAATGAGTTGTTCATGTTCATTCATTTAGACACTAAAGGAGTGCTAAACGAACATAAACGATTGAACATAAATGAAAATGGACAAACAAACATAAACTTTATTGATTTATGCACAATATACTGTTTTATAAGTGTTGTTTTGTTTAAACAAACCAATTTTAAAATTTTAAAATATACGAATATAAATAAATAAATGAACATAGACGAACGTTAATGAACGCATAATTGTACGTTCACGAAAATAAATGAACGGACGCGACTTTTGTTCATGTTCGTTCATTTAAGTAAACGAACGTAAAATATTCTTCATGTTCGTTCATATAATAAATAAACGAACTTTTTACCGAACGGTTTATGAAATATTCACTGGACATTCATTTCGTTTACAGCCCTAACTACCTGCACCAAATAATTTTTGGCAGGAAATTTCTTTTTGAACGAAAATTTTAAAAAATAATAATAAAAAAAAAAATAATCCTCTAGAAAGAAAATTTTGGAAAAAGAAAATTTGCAAGGAAATTTTTTGTGGGTGATGACGTGGAGGATGAGATGATGTGGCAAGTGAGTCGGATGTAAGGTAGAAAAGGGGTGACAATGTCACTCCCACAATCCATTTTAAGCTTTAGAATTTAAGATCTTTTTTAAGCATCCTCACCATACACTTATATATATTGAGTTGGGATCCCTTGCAAAGGGGCACCAATCTACAAAGTCTAAAAAGTAAATCACACTGTCCGATNAAAAAAAAAAAAAAAAAAAAAAAAAAAAAAAAAAAAATACGCGTGTCTATGAATAAAAATGGGTAAAATTGTAATTCAACAAACAAACCGGTCTAATCACCTTCCGTCCAATCATACACAATCTCTGGTTTCTCTCTCTACATTATTCACTCCCAAAAAACTCATTCTCTCTCAATTCTCTCACTAAAAATTGGGAAAAATTTTAGGGTTTCAATCAAAATCTCGAATAATCCTAATTTCCGATCAAAGTCTCCGATAATCTACTCGAAAAGATGAATCCTAATTGTAAATTATTCGATTATTCGTCAACTACTCGATTTACATTTGTTTTATTCATAAAAAATCAAAGTTTAACAAAAAAAAATGATTTTTATTAAAAAAAAAGTTTTTATTTTTATTTGTTTTTTGTCAAATCGGTAAAAAGTTTTGATTTTTATTTGTTTTTATTTTATTTTTTTGTCAAATTGATAAAAAGTTTTGGTTCTTATTTGTTTTTTTGTCAAATTGATAAAAGTTTTGATTTTTACCAGTATTTTTGTTATGTTCATCAGTATTTTTGCTTAGTATAATATGTTTAAAAAAAATGTTCATCAGTATTTTGTTCATTTAATCAACAGTTATTGTTTTGTTCATCAGTTCTTGTTCATCGTATTTTGGTTCATCAATTATTGACATGTGTTATGTTATATTTTTCAACTGTTTTTGTTTTGTTCATCAGTTATTATTCATAATCTTTTTTATCATCAACCATTATTTTTTCATCAGTTAGTATAAGGTGTTGTTCATCATGTTCATTAATATATTAAAAGCAAATTATATTTAGGAAAAAATTGTTCATCAATATTTTGTTATGTTCATCAGTTGTTGTTTATGAATAGCATATTTGGGTATGATGAAGGTGGTCTGTTTTGGTTCATCAGTTGTTGATGTTTATGCTTTGTTTATGAATAGTGTATTTGGGTATGATGAAGGTGATCTGTTTTGGTTCATCAGTTGTTGTTGTTTATGCGTTGGTGTTTATTTTCAGCATGTACATTGTTTGCTTGTAGCTGAAGTTTTGGTTCATCAGTTATTTGTTATGTAACATGAGCAAAGAAATAATTACTGAGCAGTGTCTTTGTTTCTAACAAAGTTAATTTGTATTTTTTGTGAATTATTATTTAACTGAAATTTCATGAATAAAATAAACTAACTGATGAACCTTTGATAACATAATAGATAAAAGTCAATAACTGATGAACCAATAGCTAACTGGTAAACTATGATAACATAACCTATAATAACACAAATAAAAACAAATCAACTAACTGATGAACCTATGATAACATAATAGCTAAAATAAACAAACTGATGAACCTAAAATAAACAAACTGATGAACCTATGATAATAGAAAAAACATTAACTGATGAACATCTAAAAAAATTAGTGTCTGTTATTATTCATCATGTTTTTTTATCATCAAAATTAGAGCTGGCAATTTCTGACACGGACCTGTTAACACGACACGACACGACATGTTCTTAACAGGTTTCGTGTCACCCCTTAACAGGTTTCGTGTCTTAACAGGTCCGGACCTGTTAAGACACGTTAAGACACGAATATATATATGTTCTAAAAAAACCCTATCTAACTTTCCATAGCACTAGACAGCCACCCACCCACGACCCACTCATCTTCTCATTCTCATACTCTTATCTCAGCATGAACACTTTTAAACCAAATCCAACTTTCCAATTCATCTCAGCCAACTACGTATTTAATAAATCCGATTAACCAAATCCAACAAATCCAACAAATCCGATTAACCAAATCCCACAATTCATCTCAGCCAACTTTTTAACCAAATCCAACAAATCCGATCTTTTTTCTGTTTAAGGTATGGTTTTAATATCGATTACAAATAGATATGTTGTGTATTAGCTGTAGTAAACTTGTGTATTATCTATCGATCCAGTAATTGTGGTTACTTAGATCTCTCTTTATGGTTATATATTTCAAACGCTACTTGAAGAAATAAACTAGTACTAGTTTTGCCAAACATGCCCAATGTATGTTTAAAGTAATATAGAATTAATAATACATATATGATGAATAATCACAAGTAAGAATTTTGGACGGTATTGTTGTGGTAAGGATAAATGAAGAAATGCTGCTAAGATAATAAATAGTGCGGATTCTTGTAACGGATTGCTTATGAAAGTGTGTCAAATGTTTTCTATGCGCAAGTTTTATGAATGATTGTTTGTAGTTTGGTTGTTTCGTTATATTGTTAAGTACTAATGTGGCAGCAATAGGTGGTATTAGCCAGCACGTACTGTCAAAGTAACAGATGATTAACAGAAATAGCATGAATAAGCAGAAGTACGATTATTGATTTTTTTTGTTGTGCTAGGGATTAATGGAAAGTGCTAAGATAATATAAGTTGTTTTTTCCACCCAAACACTCAAAGGTGCTATTTGCATTTAAATAACTCCTAAAGCTGATAAGATGAATACGACAAGTAATCCTAAAGTTTGAATCTAAGAAAGATATCAAGAATGAGAAGTACGAAAGTGTCTCATAAAGTGTGCTTCACAGTAGGACGAATCATAAGGTTTTTAATCGTACTAATATTGTATATGCCTGATCTTTGAAAAGCTTTAATTGTTCTAGCTGTAGTAAACGTACATGTGTTTTAATTGTTCTAGCTGTAGTAAACGTACATGTGTTTTAATTGTTCTAGTGTTGAATCGGATGCTTCAAACTCGGTCAACGTTTGAAGAGGTAAACTTCTGCACTTTTTCTGTTTTAGTTAGGTAGAATTTGAATTTTGAGTTGTTTTGGGGTGTTTGGGATTGCTT